>JAOUZG010015869.1:8791-41922 GCA_026289955.1 Argiope argentata | reverse complement strand
TAATATCTTGTCGGTCCTCCTTTTGCCCGGCGAAGTGCAACAACTCGGCGTGTCATGGAGTCTACAAGTCGTTAGAAGTCCTCTGCAAGAATATTGAGCCATGCTGTCTGTATAGACGACCATAATTGTGAAAGTGTGGATGGTGCAGGAGTTTGGGCACGAACAGAAATTTCGATGATGTCCCATAAATGCTCGATGGGATTCCTATCGGGCGATCTAGGTGGCCAGATCATGCGCTGGAATTGTCCAGAATGTTCTTCAAACCAATCGCGAACAGTTATTACTTGTTATTTAAATACTTGTTATTTAAAATTATATGTGTTTTCTATTTTTGAATACATTTTTATTTAAATTTTGTGAATAATCATTTGGGAAGATTAGCATCTCAATACATTATTATTATTTTTCTTTTTTCAGGATAGACAAAAGAGTAATGCGTTGAAAAAAAATCAAAATCATATGGATTCGAAAACATATGCTATAGAATTTCACGAGGTACTCTTAGCATCACCACTCTCTGGGAAAGATGTTCCAAGACTTTGTCAAGAATCGCTTCACGACAAGAGAAGAAAATTAATATTTTTTAAACTTTTTTCAAACTTGTATTTATGAAGAACTGTGAAAGAAATGAAAAGTCAAATTCTTTATTCTGCGAAAAAATTTCTTAAAAAGGTTTACTTTAATGGCTATTATCATTCAAAGTTAAATAACTTCTTGATCATATATTTAGATAAAAATAAACACGAAAGTACAAGAATTTTTTTTTAATAATTCTTCACAAGTATAGTAAATGTGTAATTTAGTATATAATATTGTTCTGAAGATTATTTCTGTTTAACTACTTAATAGGTTTCCAACTATTTTATCATTTATTAGTATTCAAAAAACTTTAAATATCAATTCTCAGTAAAAGTAAAACAAAGACTTAAAAAATTGAATACGATTAAAGATTAAAATGAAATCTGCTGTGCATATTTCAACGTATCATGTCAAAACATCATTTCTTGAACGGCCAAGTACGACGCGCTCGTGCAAGTTAAATTGTATTTTTGTTCATTTTAATTGTTTCGTTGAATTATTATTGCAAACGATCTAAAAAAACTTTGTCTCTCCTTTATTGTTTAAAAAAATATCCCATTTCCTATTTATTTCATTTCATATAATCACGTGCTCAAAATGATATTTTTTAGGTTTTATTTGCTGAAGTCATTATTTTTTTAAAAAAATCAGAGCTTTTGTAAAGGCAATGGCAACACATTATAAACAGCTGTTTTTTGAGATGCTCGTGCAGACAGTAAAATTTTTAAACCTCGAACCTCATTCCTAAAATAACATCATGTTCTGACATGATAATAAAACTGTGAAATTGAAACTATCAACATTTTTTAATCATATAAGTATTTAGAGAAAATTTGATCATTTGATGAATAAACCATTATCTCATTCAAAGTTAACGACTTGTTAGTACCTGAAGATTTTTACAAACTGTCTTTACGGAATTAGAAAATATTTCTTCTTCTTTTTCTGTAGATTATTTGAGATACATAAATGCATTTAACTAATTTTATGATGGCATTGTTTTCTGCAATATAAAATATTTTGAAATTTGCTTTTTTACGCATTTTTTAACATTTTTTTTATAAATTGTTGATCAATAGTATTATCACTAAGTCAATTAAATACCATTAAAAGTTCCCTTAGAAATTACTAATTTTTAAACATTTTCTTTTTAGATAGTTTTTTTTAGAAAAAGAATATTTTAATTAATATGCAGTAAAATTCATTTGGTATTTCTAAATGTGATATTAAATTTTGAACTATGACTTCTTAGATGAATTCCTTTACTTCAGGAAACGAAGATGTACCAAATTGTATAAGAATAGTTTAATAGTGATTACTACCACTGTTAATTATTCGATTTTAGCCAATAGAATTTATTCCAGTTCTGCAGAGTGAAATAATTATGTATTGTTAACGTATATTTACATCATACATATTTAACATACATACATACATATACATAAGTGCATAGACAATTTAAAACTCTTACTTAATGAATGTTATTATGAATCATAGAATGCAGTAAAATTTAAAATTTGCACTATATTTAATATTCAAGGATAACTTTAGTTGATTGTGTTTGAAAACGTACATACTATCGCATAATATTGGAATTATATATTTACAGAGAAGTTTTACATTAAAAAAAACAGATTTATAAAACAAAATAAAATTCATTTTACATGTAAGAGCTCATCTATATGAAATATTGATAATTGAAATTTATATCTGGATCTGTTTAGAAAATATCTATTATTTTGGAGTGAGTTAATTTTTTTACGGTTTTTCAGTGAGCAGAACCATGTTATTCTTCGCTTTTTGCCAAACATCAATTCGAATTATCACTGACTAAAACTTAAATCTAACTATTGAACTTTGAAGTGTTTTACTTTCTTCTCTAACATTACTTATTTTAGAAGCAGTAGGCAATTATTTATTAGAGCTGCAATATTCCATGACATTATTTTTTTAATGGCCGTTCCAACTTAAATGCCTCTAATTATTATACTTTGAAGTGTTTTACCCTCTTACATAACATGACTTATTTTAGAATCATTAGGGAATTATTTATTAGAGCTGCAACATTCCATGGAATTATCTTTTTAATTTGCCGTTCAAACTTGCATGTATCTAATTACTGCACTTCAAAGTGTTTTACTTTCTTATCTAACATTACTTTTTTTAGAAACAGTAGGGAATTATTTATTAGAGTTTCAATATTCCATGAAATTATTGTTTTAATTTGCCGTTCCAACTTACATGTATCTAATTATTGAATTTTGAAGTGTTTTACTTTCTTACCTAACATTGTTTACTTTAAAGGCAGTTGGGAGTTATTTATTAGAACTTCAATACTCCATGAAATATTTTTTTTAATTTGCCGTTCCAGCTTTGGATATTTATTTTCTTTTGTTATAGAAAAGAATGTAAGATCGAATTTTAAACACTATTATTTGTTCTCCGAGAGTTTCATTTAATATTTTTTAAACGCTTTTCGCTCCTGTTTTTTAAATCAAAACTGCTACATAACTTATAAGTAAAAAATACAAATAGTTCAAAATTGTGAAATTTTTATTATTAAAAGAAGTTTACTATATTTTTGTTTCATTTTAATATTCTATTTCACAAAAAGCAATTATAAATTAGACTATTTAATGGGGGATATTTTCTTTTGCATTTAAAAAAATCAGGTTTTCTCATTTTTCTACTTTTTAAAATTAAAATTTTAACATAAACTAACTTCAAAATTATTGTTTTCAAAAATAATTGCTAAGTTTCAATAGAGAAAATATTGTTCTCATAATAAATGTGAGATCATTAACTTCAAAGAAATCAAATAATACTTTTATACATGAAAGTGAATTGATCAAAACTGACTTTTAAAAATATTATTTTGTGTTCATAAAATAGTATCATTTTATTCTGATTTTTCAACAAATTAGTTTTTAAAATATGTAACACTGTTATAAAAATCATGAAATTTTTCACATTTCTCTAAATTTTCACCTTGAGAGTTCAATAATTAAAAAAATTTTTATTGTAATTGAGTCAATAGTTTAACTGACATTAAACGATGAAATGTTTAGTTATTGATGGATGAAATTGTTAAAGTATTAAAATATTGATGTAAATATTATTGATGATGATTAAAATATTGATGTAAATATAATAATATCTAAAATATTCAAGAGTACAAATCAGTAAAAGAATAAAAAATCGAATGTTAAATTCCATCTTTTCAATTATGAAGCAACTAAAATTAAATAAAACCATCTGAAAAATGTAAATCAAAATATTTTATCTCATTTTTCTATCTATTTTTAAAAAATTATTTTATATTTGAAAACATATTCTTTATATGATTTGTACTGTCAAAAATACAAAATAAAATTGTTTTTGATTTTTATGACCATTTTAAAATGTTACAAGTTGATATATTCTGTTCTTATAAAAAGATATCTACGATTATTGCTGTAGTCTATTTACAGATATAACCTGCTGTGACGTGTGTTCAATACTGAATTGAATTGACGACAAAACATTTTGTGTGTTAAATAAATAGTTTAATAAAATTTATTTTTCGTTACATCTGTTTGGCAATATTTCTTTTATATTCAAAAGACAATCGAAAATTTCAATGCAGAGACGTATTTAATTATAAATACTATCCAGATCCAAACAAATAATTCTTTGGGTTTCTTAATTCCTGTCAGATTTCATGATAAAATTCTTTAAAATCTGGGAAGTTTTATTTATAAGTCAATAGTACATTGTTAAAAATTATAAACTGAAATGTTTAAAAATGATTTTAAAAATTCACTACAACAAATTTTAAATCCATTTTATAAAAAAAATATATTAACATACATATATATTCGGTACTTAGACCATCTTTGGCAACGGTTTAGAAACTCATTGGCGATGGATTTAAATTTGGAGATAAATATCAAGGGATTACACCATTGCCGGATTGCCATAATTGGTGGTTTAGTTACTCATTGGCGATGACTTCAGATTTGGCGCTAAAGTTGGACGGTTTAATACGTAAGTACCATATACTCTTTGTTTTCTAGGCTTCAGAATCTGTTCTGCATTGAATCTCTTCATATTTCAGGAATATTTTCATTCTGTTTTTCAAAAGAATCAAAACTGTTCTCAGAATGGTAAAAATTGGACATAGAAAGTTGGATATTTTTATCAACATCCGATGGATCATAAAAAAAGTAGTGAAAAAAATGAATTTACTTCCAAAATTTATGTATAGCACAGTCATCATGAAAATAAAATAATTTGTAATATCAATAAAATTAAGTTTCTGACACCTTTTTTCTAAGAATTATATCTTGCAGTGATTTGGAACATGCCTTAAGGTTTTATCAAAATTTCTTTGAGCCTCAAAAATTCCATTTACTGATTACCTCTTTAATTCTGAAAGTGAATGAAAGTCATTCTTTTCTAAGCAGCATTTTCGATGGAGAATTCAATGGATATAATAATTCAAAGGCAAACAAGATTAAAATGAAATCTGCTTTGCATATTTCAATGTATCATATCAGAACATCATTTCTTGAACGGCCAAGCACCACGTGCTCGTGCAAGTTAAATTATATTTTTTATTCATTTTAATCGTTTCATTTTTGCTGTAGCCATTAACTTATTTTTTTAAAAAATCAGAGCTTTTGTAAATGCATTGGAAACGCGTAATTAAAAGCTGGTTTTTTAAAATGCTCGTGCAGATACTAAAATTTTTATTTTTCGCCAACAGATTTTTGTTGACGACAGAAAACTTCATTCCCAAAACAATATCATGTTCTGACATGACAAAAAATATATATCATTCGACGAATTGAACAGATGAATCGAAAAGAAAACAATGGACATACGCCATGCCAAAATTTTAACTTTGAAAGGTAAATGGTTAAGTATTGACAGTCCAAATTTCTCTCTTAAGAGAAAACTAAAGTGTTTGTATACAAATGATGAGTTTCAAAGAGACCTTAAAGGATACTTCACCTCATTGGTAGTTGGTTCTACGAAAAGAAGTAGAATATTTCGCCCATCGAATGCCTGAATAATGACTAGGATTAATGAGATATATCATAATTTTTTGTTATAAATTTCTTTCGTTTTTCAGTTTATGATATCACGTGACATGACAAAGTATTACGGAGTAGTTCATCTAATATTCAAGTATATGTAAAATTAATTTTTGAGATGTGTTGTCGTATACTATTTTCTTAAAGGATTTGTATTGGAAACCAAAATTGAATCTAGGTAGATATGCGAAACATTGTCGTAATCAACATAACTAAATTTTAAATAATACTGATTTAGGGTCTAGTAGGTGTGTGTTGATTGCGCTAGGCCCGAACTCCGAATCTTCAGGTTGGTAGCCGAGTAACAAATCCGCTGGGCCAAAAGTGCACTTCCGTCCGAGGGATGTTAACTGGCTTATATGTAAGGCAATCAGCACAGAGTATCTCCCCAGTGAGTTTGCGAACGGTACATATGTGAAGTATTGGTGGTGATGTTAACAACTTGTCGTATTTAATGCGCTTCTAGAGCTTTGAGTCGCTGATAGAGGGCGCCACGACAGTTGATTGAAGCTAGTTGCGAAGGTTTGCGTTATTCAAGGTCGGTCGGGTTACCATTTTAGGATGTATAGTGAATTGTGCTAGGCCCGAACTCCCAATCTTATGGTTAGTAGCCGGCCCTTCAGCTCGAAGGATCTTAATTGAATTATAAAGCTATCACCACACTGGCATGATTTTCTTTGGCATTTTACTTCTTCTTTACTTTTAATATGCATCTAAAATGCAATATAAAATATAAATAAAATTACAAAGAAAAAGAGCTAACAAACAGTAAAAGAAAATCATCTATTTCTTCTATCTGTTTCAATGATTTCACATTTCAGAACACGCCAAACACCATTTATTCTATGATGCTTCATCGACTTTTCCAGTTTCAAGATCAATGATGTGAGCGAAAAAGCCGTGAAATGTTCTCTGTCGTGAATACAAAAGGGAATTTCTTTGCATCTGTTTCTTCTTTCTCTTTTTCCCCTTTTACCTCAAACAAAGTTTTGCCTCAATGCGCTTTTAGAGAACAATTGTTTTTGCCCTTTATCTGGCTATGATCCCATTTTACTTTTATCGAATTTTAAACATTTTTTTGTTACTTTTATATAAAGTCTCTACAGATTTCATTTCCTTTCTTTGTTCTTCACTTGTTTGATATAAATTTTTCCAGCTGGTGGCTGAATGGGAAAGTTATCAACAGAAGTCTAGTTTAATTTTTGCTTCCTCCTGCAAATAGAGTTCACCATTTTTTTTAATATTAAATTTCAGCTATTACTGTTTCTAAAAATTAGCAACAAATTAAGCGAAGTTATATCTAAGTAATGTTATCAAATAATTTTTTTTCTTCCAATAAAACAAATTTTTGTGTTTGAGATGATTTGAACTACATAAAATGGACTGCATAATCTGTGGTAATGAAAATTAATCAGTACGCAAAACACTTACATTATATTTATATTATATTTTTTAAGTAATTAACAACGGGAACAACTTATTTAGCGATACAAATATTTTTATGGGAATTGGGGGAAATTGTACTGAAAGAATTATGAAAATTCATCCATTATACTAAATAAAATTTCATTTGTAATTGAATAAATAAAAAAATTGAAATAAATATATTAGTTAAAATATTATGTATTTATATAAACTATTTCATAGTGAAAAAAATTTTACATATGTTTTTTTATGGCATGCATTGTCTAGAAAATGTACCTACTTCACAATGGCTGAATTAATTTAAATTTTAATTAAATGACCTTGAATTGTTACTGTATGGTATTTCTTATATGATAAACATAATTGCAGATTATTTTATAAATAATTTTACTAAAAAATTATTGAATTAAAAAAAGTGATCATTTTATAATTTTTTCCTTAATTTTTTTGATAATTCCTGTATATGGTAATGTTTATTAATAAATATGATAACAATTTATATTAATAAAATTGGTATCTTAACACTTACAAATGCCATATAATTGTTCTGAAAAAAATCTAACTTCATTTGAGCTGTTTTTATTATAATTTTATTGTGTTGAAAACTTTAAAGCTGTTTTTCTCAGTTTGCTTTTTTTCAAAATTTTGTCTGCTACAAAATGCTAAAAGTCAATCACATTTATTATTATTGCATGAATTTTTTTCTGCTCACTCTTAAATGTAAGCTTAATGGAATTAGGGATCGATTTGTTAAAATTTTGATTAGAATTTTTTCTAAAAATGTTCAAAGTGAAAAATTCTGATATTTACCAAAAAATTTCACAAAATTTTGTAAAACATTTTTTTTCTCACAAACTAATATAGATATCAAAAAATGGATCCCTATTTTTGTTACACGCATTGTGAGGTCCCCCTCAAAAAGATTTGAGGAAAATATCTTGAAAATTGCAGAAGAAGCATTTTTTAAAAATGGTCAATTTTTTTAAAAAAAATTAAATATTTAAATTTGTAACTTTTGAATTTCAAAAATATTTTAGAAATTTCGTTTTATACACAATTGACATCTATCTATCACAAAAGTTAATAATTTTATTAAAAATTGTGGGAAAAAATTTTTTTGGTACCGAGTCCCCTTAATACGATAATTTCAATTCATTAAATTTTTTACATAACTATTTTTTGGATTGAAAAGCGACTAGTAGAAGATTTTACATATGATCAATGAAATTTTTTCCGAATAACTCCCAAATAAAAGTATGTTCGTTTCATTTACTAATAACAATCTGCATTCAAAAGGATACGAATTGAATTCCTTGACTATTATTTAAATACCATTGATATGTCCAGAAATTTGCATAAACCCCAATACTAAAACTACATAATGATATTGAGCAAAAAAAATTTAAGATTCATATCGTCATGAAACTTGGTAAAAAATAGAAAGTAGGAAAATTTTTACTCTTTCGTTTGTTTAATATTCGAGTCATCTAACAAAACACAATGTTTAAGATATTTTGATATACATCGAGTGGTAACACAACTTAGGACTTAAATCATTTTAAATTTAAATGCTCAAGTATTATTGATAAATATATTGTTAAAAGCTCTTTAATAAATGTATGGAAAAGAAAAAAAAATTGGAATTTAAAACGGAAATTGCAAAGGTCGAAATAAAATTGCTCAAAGTATTTTGAAATCGTAACTATATTTAAAAATGTTTTAAATTTTAAGTAACTTATAATTAGATGTACTACTATTTTATGTTTTATAATACGTATTGTGATTTAATACCAATATCTTTCTTTTTTTGTACCTCAGGCATTCAAAGTATTTGTCTTGACTTCCAATTTTTTTATATATTTTTTCTTTTTAATGTACACAAAAAAATTGTAAAAGTTTTGTATCAGATTTTTATTTATTATAAATTTAATTTTAACAGTTTTTATATTTTATCCCTATGAAATAATTGGACGCTTGTCTATTTTTATACTTTGAATTCTTACACTTTAAAATATTCTCGTTTGAAAGCAAATCTTGTCAAATCTTCAGCTTGTTACAATTTCTATGACCAGAATATTTTATGAAGACTAGAGACATTTTTCATGCAATAAATTACTCTTTAAGTCACACAATGTTAATGAAATACAATTGCAAAGCTTTAATTCATTGGTTGGCACAGTATAGTTAACATCTTGACTTTTGTGCGAATAAATGGCAAAGCAAAGCACTTGTATAACTATCGCAAGAGTGTTAAAATTAAGAGAATGAACATCCCCAAAATAAAATGTTGAGATAATCTAGATCTGGGGGCTGTTCTTTTTAAAAGATCATAGTTCCATGTTTAAAAGGAAAACTTGATAATTTTTGAAAGAAAATCTGTAAGATAGAATAATTTATTTTTTTAGTTGGTATGAAAAATCTTTCTTTCTCATTCTGGTAAAATGTGAGTTGAACACAAGAGTTTCGTTAAACCATTTCGGAATTCTTCGCTTATTGAATCATTTTATGATTGGATATTTCAGAATTTTCCAGATATTGAAGTGGATTGTTTTTTTCTCTTGAGATCAGAGAAAATTGCCTTTTCTTTTTATATATCCTTTTTCTTAATGTTTATAACTCGAAATTTCGTGTTTCTCCCCATTGCATTTTTACGTAGTTACGCTTATCAATAAGGTGAAATGAATCACTGGCAAGTAAGAATTTGTTATTTTTTTTAATAGTTTTTCTTACATTCACATATACAAAATATTTATGAAAATTTTAAACTCGGATGTCCACTCATCTACGCATTTCAGACTTCAGCAAGACTAAAAAACACATAATATAAATTATGTCTATATTGTCTATTGGTGATTATGTTTTATAATATTCTTTTAATGTAGTTCTCCCTTTTTGAGATCCAATGATTTAAGTATTTATTTGCTACGTTCCTCTGTGTCGAAGAAGATAAGAATTTTTTAAATTCATGAAATCTTGACAAATTTAATAAATTCACCAAAAAAATAATCGACAATTGCAATATCATGAGATGGTTTATGCCCAGCTGTATCCTCTACAAAGACAAAACTATATAAAACTGACCGTAATTAGCTTTTCTAAAAAAAACACATTTAAAGCATCCATAATAATTAACGAAAATAAACAATTTCTATAGACATTAAATATAAATAATTAATAAAAGTCAATGACCAATTAAGAAACAGAAGAAAAACGAGAGAAATATGAGAATTTAAAATTCGTCTGAAAACAAAATGGCTGCCTATACCACTCTTTTGTTAAAGATATTAGTGTTTTCTTAAGGAATGAAAACTTTCGTACAGTTTCTAAATAACTTAATTTCCTAAAACAAGCTTCCCAAAAGTTTCAGAATTTTCTTAAATTTAAATTCTAAAAATATATAAATGCTCTGAAGGTTTCTTAGATTTAAAATCTGGTAAATTGCGTTTCATCGTTTTTTGAAAGATTTTGATAAGGTTTCAAAATAAGTTTAAAACCATTAAATATGATTAGGGAATCCGAATTCAAGTAAAGATAATAACTATTTTTTCTATTTCAAATACACTAGCATTCTTATTACTATATCTTATAATCGTAGTCAACATATGTTGAAAATTGGTTAAAAATAATAGGTATTATAAGGCCTTACTCAATTTACCTGATAACAAGCATTTTCTGAAAAATTATTTAAGATATTCTGGCAAAATTGATATTCTATCAATCTTCATATAGAAAATATGCGTAATTTTAGAAATTTGCCTCATTAAATCAGCACTGATTCGTCGTCCGTAGGATTTGTAAGTTTCTTGAATGAGTATATAGTAAATACAGTTAAAAATATAATAAAAACAATAAAAAAACCTTTTAAAATAAATAATGTAATCTTGTTAAAAAGTTAAAAAAAATACTTTCTTTAACTTTAATTTTTTTATTAAACCATAAATCTAGCAATCAAGTATTTTCAAATTTCACTACTAGATGGCAGCACTAAAAGAGAATCAAAATTCAATTAATTATATTTTATATAGACGATTTCAAAAAACTATACTAAACACTTTCTAAAAACATTTTAATACATCATGACTGAAATAAAAGGCCTTTAAAATATGAATAAAATTCATTTAAATTTAAAACCCAACCAGAAAGAAATATAAACCTCAGTACCTAGTAGCTTCCATACTTAAAATACCCCCAGGGGCCTAAATTAAAAGTTCAGTTTAACTATAAAAACCTGCCTTTTAAAACAACAACATGTTTATTTTGGAACGAACCTTGTGATTTTGAACCGTGGTGGAATGAGGATGACAGCTGAGCTGGAAAACCCGCTGGCAACGTATTTAATGTGCACCATACCCACTCACACGAAAGTTTCTAGGTTGAATCAGATCTCGAACCTACATTCCTCCAGTTTTGAAATCAAGATCCTACCCCCAGTCAACAACAGGCCTCTAAATTAAAAGAGATAATCCTTGAATTAAAAGAAAATATTCAATATTCCTATAATTTAAATAGAATATATTATATTATTTTTGTTATTTTATATTGTAATAAACCCTCTGATGAATGGAATTAATTAATTTATCCACTTAACTATTTTTAACAAGTCGTTTGCAAAAAACATAAATATGACACGCCTGACTTAATTTAATTAGCTCTTACTCATTTTTAATATGTGACATGGAAAATATAAACATGACAAGCCTAAGTTTGCACAGCAAAATAGCTTAGCAAACGCTCACGAAGTAGGTAAATGTTTTTACTTTTTATTTATTCCTGAAAGTTAAAGAAAATATTTTTACGTACGAATGATCCACTTATTTCCATTTCTGTCAAGAATATTCTCTAAAGTTCTAGAGAGAACGTAAGTGAAACTGAAAAATAAACGCAAACTTTCATGTTTGCAGACTGGAATCATACATCATCCTCAGCGAATGTCCATCTAGAAAACGTCCAGCTTAGAAATAACGCATGAATTATTCAAAAAGTGTGAATTTTAATTCTCTGGAGCGATAAAAACGCTTGTTGCAAAAAGACGTCCACAGCGACTTTAAGTTTATGACTTTTAAACTTTAAAGTGCATTATTATACTACATTATCAAAGAAAGGCATTTATATTAATATATTATACTAAATAACATTTTATAATTTAATATTATTAGAATTTTAATATGATTTAAAGATTAGAAAAAATATATATAATAAATTAAAATATGATGATGAAATGAAAATTACGACACCTTTTCTTACTAGTAATAATCATTATTGGAAAACATACTCAAAATGAAAAAATCATTTAAATCTTAAAACCTTATGAATTTATGATTAAAGAAGAAAAACTTCAAATACTTTTTTTTAAAAATTAAATCTACGGTTGCAATTTTCAAGTGATCATGTGAGTACATTATTATTTTTAAGTGATTGTTTGTCTTAATTAATTTAAGTCATTAACCAGTTTTAACCGGTTTGAAAAATATCTATCTCTTTCCATATCTATCTCTTTCTAAATATATTTTTTTAACTTTCATTTTTAATTTTTCTAGATGCCAAACAAAGTTCTGGAGCTTGACCAATAGAGATGTTTAAAAAAGTAATTTAGACGAAAAGTTCACTATTACTGGAAGCTATTGTATATGTACTAAAAACCAATGAACGTAATGCAGATTCATATTAAAATTATATTTAGAGTATTTTGAGAAATACAATGAGTAAGAATGCGCTTATAATGCCATTAAAGGAATAAATATAAGTCGCGTTTTACAAAATTGCAATAGTTAAAACTGAAAATAAAAATTAAATAAAAAAACGATAATCTTCTGAGCACGAGATTAATTATTTAAAAATAAGAAATCTCAAACAAACTGAAAGATGACGTCGTTTCATAGAAACTACAAACAAAAAGCAATTGATAATAAATTTAATTAAATATCTCGCACAATACTGGTAAAACTAACTACACATGCCATGGGTCAGATAACTCTCCATCTACCAATGAAAAAAAAAGAATATTTTTTGCCTTCGAATTTCAGAGAAACTAAAACCTTCTAACCAAAACAACATCATGTTCTCAAAGGAAAATATTAATTATTAGTCGTCATTGCCCACCGCCTATTTAGTCTGAAGTAATACTTTATAAAATTTTAAAATAAATATTTTATGTACCTTGCTATCTTAATATCTCCTTCAGCAAAATATATTTGAACTTCATATTATTATAGAAATTTTACGATAATTTATTCATTATACTATAAATCTTTAATTTGAAATCAGCTAATGTGGAATCATGTGGTAGATACCACATTTGATGTTTGTTCCTTAACATTGTAGTTCTATTTAAACAAGTGTTGAGCATCACACTTTCCTCAGTTTGTTGTTGTTTCTTATGGCACTTGCCATGGAAAAGCTCACTGAGATAGTCAGAGATTTAAGCCTAACAACGTCTCTTGTTTTGAAGTAGCGCCATCTAGTGCCAAGAGTATAACTTTTGCAACTCACTTATCACATTCGCTTGCACAGCCCCCTGTTTACAGGATTCATACATCTTACAGATAGAACGCAGAAGATCAACCAAGCTCGAACAGGGATTCGAACTTGGGCCTGCCAGATCCAGGTGAAGGCAAGCTACCCATATACCAGTTTGCAATAAGACTTAATTTAATCATTAAGTTTCAGTTTTCGACAAGAAAAGAAAACGCGCTGATACACTCTTAACATGCTCTTCTTGCAGGCTAAATTTTACTTTCATTTTGTGTGAGATAAATTGCTGGTAAATGTGATTATAATATTTATTTTAAAAAATCCTAAGTTACTACTTTTGGTCCTAGTTGGCGCTACTTCAAAACAAGATGCTATATAACTTGCTGATTCCTTGGCGAATCTTGTCCATGGCAGATGCCACTAATAACAACAACAGTCACTTTTCTGAGTACTTAGTTGGAAAATAAGTTCCCAAACAAAGAATATTACTCAGATAAAAGAAAAGTACACAATTCTTGGAGAGAGAAAAACAAAATGAGCAAACAGGCGAAAGAAGAACTTTGTTTTCTCGTCTAGCACTGCTGGACACGGGGGCATGCTGTAACAAAAACAGAGTTTTGTGTTATGCATTGCATTTGCTATATATACAGGATAAAAATATTGAAATTGAAGTTATCAATCATGATATACCGTAAAATTTCATTCTTAAAAAAAATTAGAAGAAAACGAACTCGAGACAATTACTTTAGTACCAAATTGTCTAAAAACAAATTTGTTTAGAAATTTTTAACTATTACAAAATATTAGTAAAGGTTACCAATTTTTTGCCTGTTGCCAATTTTTTTATTTTAACCTGCTGAAAGATCACATATTATGTATTGAAAAAATATATACAACAAACAGTTCAAGCTATTCTATAAAAATATCCTATATATTTGATTGAAGATTGTTTTGCATGTGGTATTTTCTTATAAAGATATTGCACTATACTAAAAACTGATTACAATAAGCAAAAATTCATAATTCATTTCATATAAAATGGAATAAAATATCTCACAAAATAGTAAAATATACATGATTTATAACTAGAATCTACAATTTATGCACCACAGAACAAATTTGTGGAAAATATAATCATTTTCTTATATATATATACAGAAAATATTACTTATTTTATATTTGAGATTATTTTTGTTTCGCTATAAATATGAAGACAGTAAACTCAAAACCATGAGGATTTATATTCAGATTCGTGGACCAATTTAACGAAGTTTAACACACAAATGACTTTACCAGGGCTTTAGGGGAAGCTTTATCTGTTTGCGTTCTCGTATTTGAAGGAGATAGCTGCAGGAGATGGTGCTTATCAGCGGTGAAATGCTAGGGAGGGAAGTTTACTCATTAGCTCACCATCCTCCCCCTTATATCAGCCCATGGGATTCTAAAGAGAAGATAATCAAAAATCCAGATTTCTCTGCGTCGATAATTTTTATCTAATTAGAAAATGCGATTAATTAATATAATATGGGGCTGTACACTTGCGGAGATTTTGTTTTGTCGATAGTGCCTTTGATGCGGAGAATCAAACTGGTCGAAACCGACCGAACTGCAAAATCGGTAAATGATTGGATCTTCTACAGTCTGGTGGTTATGGAAATTGTTTAATTACGTTACTTATCAAGAGATAGATGTAACAACTTGTCTGGCGTATTTATTATTACTTCTGCTTGATGTATTCTGACCTATGGACATAAAATTATATAATGATAAACCAATGAGATGGATATTTCCGATTGTTCTGTAGATAGCTACATAATATACACTGATTCATTGAATGATTTGGAATCCTGTCATCTTTACATGCTCGCAACCACCCATGGATTTTCAAAATTTTAAACTTGTATGACAATGTTTACTACTTGTTACAGAGAATATGCTATTTTTTAAAATAAAGACAAGATAACCTATTTTAATTATAATAATTCCTGTCATACATCTATATGAATGTAAAATATACACAAAATTCTCATTTTCGACCAAATTGAAATGCACTCACAGATAGTTATAGCAAAAGTAGTATTTTATCTAAATTGAATCGGAAACAACATTGTTAATGACAAACTTAATTGCATCCTAATCTCTCACTTCAATTAATAGCCAAATTCCTAATCCGAAAGCTGATATTTGATGAAGACTTTGTTAAAATAATTTTAAGGTCTTCATATTATGTCTATAATACAACTCAATGAATATTATGCACACAAATTCATAGATATATATAGGAAAAGCAATGTAATTTATTTAATATTCGAGTCGGCGTCCTGACACAAGACTACCACGTCTTCCCGTGATCTGGATATCCCTGTTAAGAATTGAGCTAACCACGTCATCTTCTTGGACGGAGCCAGCTGCCAATCACGTAAACATCACGTGATCTGACAGTTGATGTTTGTATATTCTTCTTATATTTTTTTCAGTAGAAGCGAACTTGACCCTGGTACGACAGGGAGTATGATCTCGGCTCTCTCCCGCAAAATTTTAATAGTCTTGCTACACTATGGCTTAATCATGTGCATTTTGTTGTTGTCACCAACAAACCTCATAAAAGACAATCTGTGTCTTCAATTTATTTCAACGAGGCTGCAATCTTCATCTATAAGATAAATTATTGTTCAATCAAGAAAAACAACAATAATTTACTTTAATTTTTATCAGTCCTGGTTTCGAGTCCTAGGTTGGGAATGTTTTTTTTACCCTATGTTCAATCAGGGAGGTGTGGGAAAGTGTCCACCCTGTACAACAGAACTGTACAAGCGAGTGGATGAAGGTCATTTTCATAAGAGTTAAAGTCAGACTTCAGCTCTCGAGGTTCTTACCCTCAGAAGCTACTACACCCTTCTTTCCCCTATTTTTTATTGGGAATAGGGAGATTTTGCCCTATTTTTTATTAGTCCAAGAGAAGCAAGCAGCAGAAACAACAATAATTGCTACGAAAATAACACTGTTAATCATAAACTTAATTACATAAACTTAAAATAAAAATATAATTACAATTATATAGTTACTTAATTAAAATTATATAATTACATAAATTTAATTAACTCAAACGAAATTACTAAAATCCTAATACGAATACTGGTGTTCCACAACTTGAAAACCTTATTAGGAATGTTTGATTTCAGGAACTTCTAGTCGTCGTATGTAAATATAATAGACTAATTCTAATAGCTGAGTTCCAGATATGCATAAAATCAATAATTATTGAGAAATAATACCTTTTACATTAATGCAAGAAAACAACCTTTCTAGTCGGGCCAATTTCGAAACAAATGTTGTTTCGAAGTTGAGTTTAATTCCTCCTGTTTCTCTGTCCTTAGAGACTTCTATACCGCCCTGATTTGTACCTGATTTAACACTCTTGAGTAAAGCAATCCCATTGAGTGGATTCTCAAAGGCATTTAAAGGAAATTTAATCCTCTGGGGGGCTCGCATTTAAAGGATAGCGGAAAATTAATTTATCGAGTAAGGGTTTGGAGAAAGTTCTCTCATTAGCTTGTCGCTCTTTCCCCCTTAAAAGACAGAAAGACAAATCAAATGTTGAGATGTCGCTCAGTCAATAGATTTAATGTAATCAGTAAATGTTATTAATTAATAGTGGGTGATTCTTCCCCTGTCGCTTTCCTAGTCAGCAAATTCGAATATAAGCTAAAAGAATTAAGTGGTCATATATTTGCTTTCTCTATTTGAAGAATCATTTACGAAAAATCAATAAAAGGATTAAACCATATTTTATATGATGACTTTGGAAACCAACAATAAAAATAATTCTGAAAAAAAAACAATTAATAGCTAAAATCATTTATGAAAGAAATTACGACTCGGTGGGAATAAAATGGATTCCATGACTATAAAGAAAATGTGTAATGGAAAATTTCAAATTGTAAGTCAAATTTACAAAGACAAATTAATAAAATACAAAGCAAAATTCATAAAAAAATATTATTTTATTATTCATAAGTGCTGTTCATTACTCTTAAGTGTTAACATTTTAAATTTTCTTGTACATAAGATACTGCTTTATCAACAATTTCAAGTACATTTCATAAAACCCCTCACTTTTTTCCCTCCATAATCATCTGGTTAACATATAAAATGGCAGCTATTCTTCTAAGACTTTTTAACTAACGTATTATCCGAATCATCCTTCAATCCCCATATTTCACATATTTACAATGAGTATGTTAAGTATAGCAGCATACTTAAATTTTACAGGGTGTGGTAAAAAACCCGGTTAATTTATTTAAAACAAATAAATTAACACACTATAACAAATAATAATAATAGACTTTTAACGATAAATAAATTTAATTTGTTTCTAAGTGGTCTCCTTTTACAGTAATGCAGATGCGCAAATGCTCATTTTCAGCCATGGGCCACAAATCTTCAATCTTTAACCTATCCCATTCCCACTGCAACCATTGTTTTAGAGAGTCCAAATTTTTATGTCATTCAGAGCCTGATTAAGACAGGGGCACATGGGGCAGTTGCCCCGGGGGCCCACATCAAAGGGGGCCCAAAATCAAATAGAAAGTTTATTTTAAGCTTCCTTTTTTAATGAACATTCTTCATTACTAAAGTAAAGAAGCAGAAGGGGCCCTAAAACAAGTTTTGTCCCTATCCTTTCTTCGGCTAAGTCAGGTCCTAATGTCCTTTAGTGCAAGCGCGTAACTACAAAATGGACCATACACTGTAACCAAGAGATTGAGATTCGGCAAGTATTCCATTACCTTATATTACCCTTCTCCAGAAGATATCAAGTCATAAAAATGTGACTTGCACCACTATTCTGTATTTTTAGCCTTGTGAAGTGGAGCGAAGTCTTGTTGAAACTCCCACTTAACATTGTCGAAGTGCATTTTGGCCTACGGAAATACTACAGCTTCAAGAATGTCCCATTGGTACACTTTCTAATTTACTTTAACACCCTCATCTACAAAAACCTGAAGACATTTTGACGCTTGCGCAAATTCCTCTACAGACCATGAGCGAACTTTGGATTTTTGAGATATTCAACAATTGCTAAAATGCTTGAATGGTCTACAAACTAAATTCTAAAATTCTAATTTATTAACAATGTTTAATTTTAAATGCATCAAGCATTAAGAAAAAATAACGGAATCGTTTGAAATAGCCTATTGAAAACATAATAAACCTAACCTCATCAGCGTGGGAAAAAAACAAACTGACGTCTTATTCATTTGGCAGAGGGGAAGTGAAGATTTTTTGTGGGAAACTTATTTTTTAATGAAGGAAAAACTAACCGTTCAATTAACTAGAATAAATAGCAACCAATGTAGTAATAGTATACTACAATCTATCTCTTTGCTAAATTTCATACACTTTCGTTCAGCTGTTCTGACGTGGTTGACTAACATCATCCATCTATCCATTCAAGATTTCACATTTATAATAGCAGTATAGATTTAATTCATTGGTTTTAGAGTAATCGCTTTTACATGGCGTTGAAAGTACACAAGTCTGATGGTTAATCATTTGACGGATTTGGTTACAAAATTTTATGAATAGTCTACGTTTAAAATTTTAAATACATGTACTAAGTGATAAACATGTATCTTTATCTTGTAACTATCATATAAACTTGTTTCAAAAAGCAGGACATGCATGCTTACTCTGAAGGAATTCCTTCCATATTTTCATTGAAGCGTGTAAATTTTAAGTAAAGGCTACAAACAAATTCCATCCGAATAACTCAAATAGTTTTTCATAATTGTATTCACAAAGCAGCAGGCATAATTCCGAAGATGTATTTTTCGAACTAAGAGAGGTCTGAAACTTGAAAGTTCGGAAAAAATCATGAGTTCGGATCTTTTGTCGATAACAATGTATAGGATTTTTTTTCCTTTGAATAAGTATTGGGGAAAGTAAGAATAAAAAGAGATTTAGTGGGGAAAAGTTTTCAAGCGACAACCAGCCCAAAAGCAATCTCCTCTATGTCTTGTGTCCTTTCTTCTAGAGACACAAGAATCATTTTAAAAATCTTGCATGTCGGTGAACAGAGCGATTTATTTCCGTCACTGCCAGGAAACTTTGGCACCTCGGTCATTTATAAAGTCTTCAAGACATAAAAGGTGCTGCAAGGCTTGTCTGCCTCAGCGGATGCACAATATAAAAGATTACCTACAAAAAAAATCTGACATTCTTTATATATCTTTTGGAACTTTGCAGGCTATTAGTTCAACTTGAATAGTTTAACAAGTTAAGCTTTTTTGAAAGCAATAGGCATGTAATGGTAAATATCTTGAGTAACTTAAGTTATTTCTGTAATTAAAAAAATATAGGTGATTAATACACTTCTTACCATTCATGAATTTCTTGAAAATTCCTATAAAAATTCATTGTTATCAAAACTAAATATTTTAACTATATATTTCTATTAATAGAGGTAACAATGAAATGTTTATTCTCATTCTTAAATTATGAGAATCTGATTTTTCGAATTATCAATGTAGAATTAAGAAAAAAATAGACTTTTATTTAACGAGATTATGGGTTTATTAAGATGGGATTTTAATGGAATTGATGCAGTTGAAGTGTTGTTTCAAAATTTTATATTCCTCGTTTTTGATTTCCATACACTAATGCAATATCATGCATCATCACTTAATCTATGAAGTTAATAAATTTTGATATCAAAAAGTATGCATCGAACTAATTGCGTATTTAAGAAAGACGGCTTTAAAATTTCATATATTTACAAAACTAACAAATGTTGTCGTGGTTTTTTATGGCACTTTCCATGGACAAGTTCGCTGACGTAGGCAAAGATTTAAGCCTAATCAGCACTTTTTGTTTTGTAATAGTGCCAACTAGGGTCCAGAGTACGACTTTTGCTATTCACTCTCGCATTCGTTTGCATAGAGAGACACTTTCTACAGGTTGAGGGGAGGCACATTCACTGATCTTACAAATAGAACACAGAGAGTCCACTCAGATTTATTATGCAAAATGAAGATTCCCACATGGTAGAATGATACTCTCCTTTTAAGGGTTGAAATTTAGTATTCATGAAAATTTTCTCCCCACGGAAGAGGTAAGTCATGTTGCCACTTCATTTAAATAAGTACTGTTTCTAATATGTCTATGACTGTAACCACAGATTTTTAATAAACCCGGAGTTGTGCGTGCGTTGCTTGAGGATCTGTGTGTTGCCCTTCTGAGGGGCTGATCCAGGGCGCCTTCGGAGTGTAATTAATTGTTTTTCCTAGCCGACCCTTTTTTCCCTAACCCCCTTTTTTGTTTGGGATTGGTAGGTCTGGGTTTTTAGATAGAGCGCAGAAAGACAACCATGACTGAAAGGGAGCTCGAACGCGGGAAGATAAGAGCACGGGGAAAACCACGATACGCTTATGCCAGAAAACGGTAGGCAGTGAAATAACATTTATAATTTATTATTAACTAATTTAATTATCAGAACTATTATTTTCATGTCAGAACATGATGCTATTTTGGGAATCAATGTCAACAATAATTCATAGGTGAAAAATTGAAACTTTATTATCGGCACTATCCTCTTAAAAAATCAGTTTTTAATAGCGCGTTGCCCTCACCTTTACAAAAGCTCTGATTATTTTTAAAAAATAATGACTACAGCAAATGAAACCTAAAAAATATCATTTTGAGCACGTGATTATATGAAATGAAATAAATAAGAAATGGGATATTTTTTTATCATTAAAGGAGAGACAAAGTTTTTTTAGATCGTTTGCAATAATAATTCAACGAAACAATTAAAATGAACAAAAATATAATTTAACTCGCACAAGCACGTGGTGCTTGACCGTTCAAGAAATTATGTTCCGACATGTTTCATTGAAATATGCATAGCCGATTTCATTTTAATCTTTATTTTATAATATTTTTAATAATTAATTTCTATGTGGGAAGATTGGAAAAAATATTTAAATATTTTTATGCAATGTGAATATTTGGGCAATTTATTAGACGTATTAAAAAGTTAAGTTATATTATTGGAAAATTTAGTTATTTCAACCACAAATTTACATACTTAATACCCCATGATATCATGAAACTTTCGTAATTAAAAAGTTCCAAATACACAGTAAGTGGAAAATATGTAAGATAAGTAGAATAAAACCTCTTTGATGACTGGCAATTTAACGTCATAATGGATATGAAGCGATAAACGAATTAATAGAAATTAGAAATAATCAGAATCGCCGGAGAATCAGATGATTACCAAAGGTGGCTAGTTGCTAATAAAAGATTACAGCTTTCTGTTCATTAAGCCTTGCTACAGTTTGATTGGTCACAGATAAAAGGCCGAGCTTTTTAAGCTACTACCATTTGAAGTCTTACCCTCAGAAGCTACTGCATACCTCTTTCCACGGTAAAAAGCTGACACGACATCATCATCATTATCATTTGAAGTCTTGACTTAATTATTCATTTCTTTGGTAAATATTTTATAACAAAATGAAAATACAATTATCTCGCCTTCAGAGATTAATATTTACGATTGCATTTTTTTTTCATGTGAACGTAAAAGTTCTACTAAGTGTCTAAGACAATCGTTTACATTAACAATGAAGTATTAATTCTGAATTATCACTGAATTTAATCTTTGAAATCCTTTTTTTTTCAGTGATGAAAGGGTGAAAAGTAAGTCAATTTTCTTGGGCGTCCTAAGAAAATAAGGAATTGACGATGAGCTTCAATTTTCAGATTGTTGTCTCTAAGTCAACATAAGTAATCCTTCCGATTCAATTTCATTTCCGTCAGAACACAGGTTTTGTTTTCTTTCCTGGTCTCCAATCGGGATTTCTTTAAACAAGGTTGAAATATTGCAGAGCGAATTTCTTACTTTTAAATTACTTTTAAAAAAATTCTATGATGTGAAAATGTATCTTTTCTCTCAGAGCTTGTAAAATTATGGATTTGATTATTTGTTGAATTGATTGTATTATTTGTAGAATTTCTTATATAATCGGAAGAACATACAATTCTACTTGAGAGCCTTTAGAAAAATGTTGCAAATAGAAATGTTCTGGTTTAAAGACATTTCACAAACTCTTTAAATTCTGTGAGGAAATATCAAGAAGAAAAATTATTTCGTATTATGATTAAAATTCCAATATAATTTTATAGTGATATGTTAATAATTTTATAGTGATACATCTAAGTGATGAATACTTCAACATTAAATTCTTTTGCTTGTATTTCACTTGACAAAACATGTGATTAACAAAAAGAATTTTAAATGGATAAACTGTGTTGTCAAAAAAGATCGAGTGGAAAATATAAAGAAATTTTTTTCTAATTCATCCTGAAAATGTGAAAATGCATGCGCTAAAAATAAGAAATTACTTTCCAACTCAGGCGAAGTCCTGCAGCAGATTTTCACTCTCTCTGCAAAATCTATGCAACAGTTTAAATGTAAATTATTTACCATAGTATTACGGTCATGTGAGAACGTGATATTGTTTTGAATATAAGGTTTTATTGTATGCGGAATTTGCGGGCAAAAATATTTTTATTTGTGTTTCCCAGTATTGTATTATTATTATGTATGCATCGATGACAGCAGATGCGTTTTTAAAAGACTGACAAGGAAACTATGACATCATAGTGGTTATTTCCAAATTATTAACTCCAAAACGTTGCTTTCCATCTAGAAAAATTGAAAATGAAAGTTTAAAAAATATATATTATAAAATATACTATAAAAATTATATATGAAAAATATTTGTAATAATAAAAGTATCTACATAGAAGCAACAGATTATCCCATAAAAAGTCGAACTAAAAATGAATTCCCAAGAAACTATTGTAACATTGAAATCTTAATTAAAGAGGGTTTAGATCTCTTCGAAACAATCGACTAATTGGCATTTAAACTTTACAATGAATTAACAACATGTTTTTTATAATGTTTTATAATGTTTTACATGTTTAGTATAATGTTTATAGTCTATAACTAGATATAAAAATCCTAAATGATTTGTTATATCTAGTTATAGACTATAAACATTATACTAGTAAATGATATCCTCTTTAAATTAGAAAAGCATTAAAATATCCTAATGCTCCATCATGCTATCCAATATATGAAATTGCCGGGGGTCCATAAAATGACCAATAAATTTTAAAAACTCCAAAATAAAGATTATGCTAAAGATGTAGCATTTGTGGTCTTATGCTAATGAAATTAAGGAATTATAACACATTCAATTGTAAGTTTAGTTAATATTATCACCAACAGGTGAGGTTGCAATTTATAAAAAATAAAAAAAGTTATGAAAATGTTTCAAAATCTGTTGTAAAATATCAAACAATGATGTTTTCAGTATAACAGCCAATCGTAGAAACAACGTGGCTCACAATAAGGCAAAAAAATTCATATTAAGTACAAAGTTTTAATTATATCTATTGTCACATTTCAGTAGCAATTTTAACTGAAATTATTATTTTGAGGGATTAAATTTCCTAATATCCCAAGCGTAAGTCCACACACGATACATTTCATGTATGTTTTTTTTTATATATATGTTTTTTTTACTAATTTTCGTAGTCCTTCGGTCATTTTTGGAACACTGATAAATATCGCAAATTAGCATACAGAAATTTTTCTGAGAAGTCATAATATCATAGACAAATCCTTATTATGTATCATGTCTTTTAATGCTGTTATATGATGTGCTCAATATTTCTGTTATTATAATTTAATTGCTGTTGGAAAAATATTATTGCTTGAGAACCATATTTTATTCATTGTTGCCTACTTATTTTTACTATACAAATAAACTTCTGCCTATACAAATAAATTCTAGATTAAGTTAGGTACTATGATTAGATATGCAATGGATAATGTTGGACTATATTTATCGCCACCATTGTTTTACATGTGTTTAACATATCCACATATCTAATGGGTATTGTAACGAAAATTCTCTCAAGAACGACGCGAAGAATCAGATAAAAATGAATAATTTATTGTTTACGAAACGTGTATTAAATATCCACAACATAAACTACAAATACACGGCAAATTAACTCTATTTTATCCCCTAATTACACATGACAGCAAAGCCCTTGCTAGAGTGCATGTCAAAAGGAAAAGACGTTCTCTGAAGCTAATCCAACCATTACAACTATTTCTCTGAGCTGACTCTCCTTGCTCCTCAGTCTTATATAGCTTCCCACTAAAGTGGGCAGGGCAAACATAGAAACAGTGGGAGCTAGAGGCAAGTATGGAAATTTCTCCAACATTAATTAGAAACAAACATTTATTTCTTAGCTTAGACTGATCACTTTTAGCTTACTCTTTTAGTGTCTAGTAATTACCATTAGCGACCTCATTGTGATACCAACACACCTACATCACCAAATTAGTCAAATATGGCGATCTTCTGTTGAAAATACTCCTTAGAACAGTAACTTTTTGCTGACACGTGATTCCATTAGAAAATTTGTTTATACAATAAAACTATTTACAAATATTTACAAAATTTGCATTTAATTGCCTAAAACTCATAACAGCACATATATATATAGGTTCATTTATAATCGATTCACAGTTACTTCTATCATTTTTCAATGCAAAAATGATTAAAATATCAAAATTTATATTTGAAAGCTAAATTTGTAGGCGAAAAATAATGATGAAAGGAAGGGAATCACAGAAAAAAGTTACTAATTAAGGCCTATAATAGAATATTTTTTCTAAGGCGTCCGTATCATCATACACCATTAATATTATTTCTGGTGAGGCGCCATCATTTTTCAATCTGTTTGTTTCCCTTTCTTCCCTTCCCCTTGATTAAGAGCTCTTGCCTCGGGGGATTTTAATGCGTAATGCCAAATAAATGGTCCTTCTTCCTTCCGAATGATCGATGAGTTGAAAATGCAGTGGCAGGAGTAAAAGGTCGAGACATCAGTTTTTCTCGCTAATTAAGTTGAAGAGTGAGATGTCCCAAAGATATTCCATTACCGCTGCTTTTAATTCCATCTTAACTGTCCTTTTGTTGATCGCTCTTCTGCGCAGTATTTAACTCAGCTAATTTTGATATCCTGCTGCTTAAAGAATGGAAACAGCATAAAAAAAGTTATGTTAAGGGCATTTATTTTTTTTATTAGAAAATCAATCTCATGTGTAGTTTTTATTAGGATCAACTTAGAAAATAAATGTTAGCAGTTTTGTTGGTTGATGGCAACGCTAAAGAAAAAAACAATAACATATATTTAAAACAAAACAGGACGTCACAACACATTAAAACGCTTTTCCTTTCGCAATGATTTTTTTAAAAAAATCTCTCACTTCCTGTTGCCATTTCCGAAGAGAGAAACTTACCTCTCACGGAGTCTGATCGTGACGCAAATGCATCGTTTTTTTATTGAACATTTAGAAAAACGCCAGGCATTTAAAATTATCACACGGGGCTTACAGGGTTAAGAATACAGCACATCACATACAGAAACTACAGACAGAGAACAGCCATGCCCCGAACGGGACTCGAACCCAGGACGTCCAAATCACGGGGAAGACGCGCTACCCCTGTGCCATAAATTCGGCAGTTCCATGTTTTGGCAGTCTTATTTGTCTAAATTATATTTGCTGCCGGCTTTCTGGCACAGAGATAACGCGCCTTTCTCATGTTCGGGAGTCCCGGTTCGGCCATGGTTGTTCTTCTGTGTACTATCTGCGGAATGTGTGACTCTGCCCCCTTGTAAAAAGGGGTTGTGCAAGCTAATGTGATGAGTGTGTAGCTAAGTCGTAATCTTGGTCCTAGGCGCTACTTCAAAAAAAGAGAGACGCTCCTTTCGGCTTAAATCTGCTGCTGTATCAGTAGGGGGCTTTTCCATGGCAAGTGCGGTAAGTAACAATAACATATTTGCTGAATCAATACAAAAGAGGTTTTACATAAATTTTTAGACAAATCTTTGGCTATACATAGCATATGTTCCAATGAATTTCAAACATATTTGCTATTCTTTCAATAATTTGATCTTTTTAATAATAGGAAAATAATGATTTAAAAAACTTGCAAATGAGTCACACTCGGTTTTACACATCGATGCCTATTACTTGGTAAACACCCACCAATCTACACGAATTGGGTTTCCTACGTTTCCCATTATTTAATTCATAGCCCTTTCAATTTTTAGAAACAACATGAATTACAGTATGTGCATTGATTGTAAATACACAACATACTGATTTTTTCCCTTCTTTAGTAGAAATTACATTTTATTATCTGATTTTATAAGTTTTCCACTTTTTTACCATGCTTTTTACTTAATACTGACCAGCGGGTGACCGAGCTCCGCTCGGAGAAAACAGGTATCGAAGCTAACTCCAATATGTGGGGCGATTTTCGACTTGGCAACCATTCCTCGTATTAAAATTAAAACTTAAGCTCCAAGCATGCGTTACGAGTAAAAGGGAAAAAATTATCTTATTAATATGTTGCCACCAGATTGACAAAAAATCAAATTTAAAAAAAAAATAAATTCTTAATGCGCATTAAACATATAAAAATGCAATTTTCATCACGTGTCTGCATGAAATGAAACAAAATATATATGAATATTGATATAGATGGCATATTGGCTATAGATGGCAGCACGTTACCACTTGAAAATTTAAGTAGCCATTATGGCGAACTAATAAAGTTTGAAAATATCCTATCTGTAACTCCGAACTGCTCAACCGTAGCGCTTCAAAACCGGCGCCAATCGATTCCTCGTGGCCCAAAACCCCAGACCCCCAAGTTTACCGGAGTTTATTAATTCTGGGGCGATTTCCGACTTGACAACCATTCCTCGTATTATAGTATAAGATTTTATCGACATTCCAAGAATATTTGAAAGCTTTTTTTTAATTTTCATTTTATTTAGCAGAATAATTTTTAGATATTTTAAATGGATAGAGCTATGACATTTAGTCTGACGCAGTAAATCCAACGAATGGCTCTTGAATCAGAAAACTCATTTGATTTATATCATACCTTAAAGTTGATGACAAAATTCGAAAATTTATTTTTGAGATTAAATAAGATTTGAGCCTTCTCATTTATTATTCGTTGAGACGTAATTTAGTAATAACATTAGGGTACCTCATACATTTCTTTACTTTTTTAACATAAAATAATACATGATATCTGTCATTTAAATTGATTTTTTCTGTGTTATATATGAATCATTCTGCTCTGCCATTTTCTTTCGCCTTTCAGGTAGCCTCATTATTTTCTCTTTCTGAAAGTATCAAGACTTTCTTTTAAAATGTTTCTCCAGTTCCGTTTTTATTTCGCTTATTTATTATCACAGAGAGAATTTTTTAATGACAGACAGAATTAATAATTGTATGGTGTGAGATCTGAGAAGTATGGAGAATGCTGTAGAACTTCCCAATCATACAATACGGGATTTTTCTCCTTCTCGTAGCCAAGGCATAAGGTTTTGCATTATCACGACGAAAAACAGTGTCTTCTACTCTCGCCAATCTAGCAATTTTTCCGCTCTTGTGGCTTTAAAATTATCAAGTTGATTATATTGGTGATTTCATTTTGTATAAAGACCTCTTAAGAAACTATTTTTCCTTCTCACCGAATAGACAAAATAATTTTTCACGCGAAAAATGTTTACCAGATTTCCTGACAACAGAATGCATATTATCATGAGATTAAGAGAATTTTTTATGCACATTTTGAGATAAAATCCAAGTTTGACCTCCAGTGACTGATGTCTTTCATATCTCTAGAAAACCAATTTGAGGATATCGATTGGTCAATCTCTGTTAACCCATTCCAAGTCTAAATCGTATGAGGTTATTCCCATTGCCATTTCTGTTTTAAGTGTTATTGTTATCTAAGTTTTATTATTTCAAAATAAATGCACATATTTTGTTTAATTATTTATATGTATAAAAATCAAACACGAGTTTACTCGTGGATGGCAATGGGAATAACCTCCTACAATTTAGGTTTGGCAGTGAATGGCTTAAATAAAGCAGAATTTTTATAAAAACAAATAATTCGTAGCTTTTTGGGGAGTTTTTACACTTGTATATTTATGTTTGTGGCCATAAAAAGTTTGCAAGTTTGACAAGTTGTACTTTATAATATATTGAAAGTATCACGAGTATATTAGGGCCAGCAATGGGTAACACCCTGTTCCCATTGCTGGCCCTGTATTCGTGATTTGCCGCAAATGGGTTAACGAGTCAAAGACTTAACATCGATTCACTTAACCTATGATGTAATATGCTTTTCAGAATGACAATGGCATCCTCATTGTCTTGCATACTATATCGCTAAGTTTGATGAACTTATTATCTGTCGTCGTTGGGCTGTTGTTGCAGTCTTCATCTTTCAAGATTAAATTTTGAGTTCCAATTTACTTACATCAAATAATAATGGTCATAGTAATCGCAAAACTTCAGTTTGGCCAATTATTAGAGAAATTTTTTTCAAAAGTGTCAATGCCACCAGAAAATTAGAAGAGCTCTAGAACAACAGAAATCGGTATTATAAACGTTTTATAGATAAAGATGTGAGTTTATATACACACAATTAGCTAAAATAGTTCTTTACTAGATGCTAAAGAAATTAATAAGACTCCTTACAGATCGCTTACTTTATGTTGTTCTAATCATTTATGAAAATTCCACTTACTTTAGGACATTCCATTTATTGATTATTAAATACATAATTGATGATGATTTTTATCATTCTATTTTCGATTGTCCTCATAAAGTATTCTATCAGATGAGCATTATGAGAGGATAAGAAAAAGCAAAATATGTAAGCAAGTTCTATCTAGAAGTTCTATATCTTCCAGATAAGATTTAATTTGACTTGGGTAAAAACACATATAGGGATTGAGGGTAATGAGAGAGCAGATTTTATGCAAAAGGAGCAACTAAAAAAGAGACTATTGATTATTCTTTCAGTCCAACTGCAACTCAACTGCGAAGTAGCAGGTTCGTTGGGAAGCCTCCAATAAAGGTGTTTGGACAAAAAAATTATTCAAACAGTGCATCTTAAAAGACTATATGGTGACTTTTTCATAAACCAAATATTAACTGGTCATGGGGTTTTTAATGCTCACCAAGCTAGGTAATAACTGTTGATATGTTTGATAATTACTATACTTGGAGACAAGGTGACATTTTTTGAGAATCTAAATTCGTATCTCTTTCCGATCCGGTTCTTTGAATTAAGTTTTATGAAAATTAAGCTGATTAACCTGCACTTCCGTGCTCGGTGGGGGTTACCTTGCGGCAGCTCATCGTTATATCCGAATGGCTTCTGCCGGGACGGAGTATACCTATGCCATATCTTCCAGACAAGAAGCTGGGTCATGGCTGATGCCAAACAAAAATTCAACCTCTATTTTCAAATATTATCGTAACGACGATCGTTCAATTTACTCCAAATGCTTAGGTAGGGCAGGAATTACTCAATTGTTGTTGTCTTTGGGGTTTACATGTTAAATGTCCTTCGAGATTATTTGCAAAATATTTCCAATAATAAGAAATATTCCAATACTAGAAATATTAAGCAAGGGCTAATGAGGGCGTTTAGTAATTCAACAGAATATTCGTGACATCGAATCTTCATCGGTGACTTGATGATTTATAGAATAAAATCAGTACATATATATTTTCTATGGCTTCTCCCACTGTATTTATATTTTTGTTGAGCAAATTTAGCAATGATTACTAAATGAAATAGGCGTCGGACTTAACGTAGACTAAAGTTTCAAATCTATAGATTTGTTCCAAACGTACAACTCTATAAATTAAAAAAACTCCAGGCAAACTAAAATAAAATAAGTTTTGCTCAAAAATTTTGAAACTATGCATCATTTAATTTTTAAAAAAATCTATAAAATATCAATTTTGAATGACTATGGTAGAGTACAAAAAATAATTGTTATTTCTGGACGAGCATGTTTAAGTAATTACTTTAAGTCATTACATTAAAAACTTTGTAAGGAAAACAACAAACATTATTTTTGCATGCACGTGTCAAGAGGTTTTCAGCAAATCGGCTGAATGTTGTTCACGTGCCTCTGAATAGTATTAAATAAATTTATTTTTTTTAATAAAGTAGCAAATGCTACAATTAAATTTTTTTAAGCACGTGAGTTGTTTGAAAACAACTTCACAGTTGCTATAGTGATTTTATAGAATTAGCGAGAAAAAAATAAATATATCCAGAGATGCTGAAGTCTTGTTTTTTATTTTTATTTCAAAAAATCCTCCAACCTATGGAAATAATAATTAGTTAAAACCGAGTGCAAATAATTCGCACTCACTAATAACTTTGTTCCCCTTTTATTTGTGATGCATGAAATTAAGTTTCATGCATTACATAAGTTAGATATTTTCTCTCTTCCCTATCTGGTTAGGAATTCTATCTAGTATAAGGACAGAAATACGAAAACTAGATGGTAATTCCTAATGCTGGATATCTCGCTTCACGCATATTAAGAAGAATAATCTTAAGTTACCCTCTCTTAATGATTGGTACAGAAATCAAAGCAACATATCACAATAAATCCTATTTTGGTGGTTCCACAAGCGTACGTGACATTAAAAAATTATAACCATGTAGTTACAAGCTTACAGTAACTGATTTTTTTCTAGCACTTAAATCTTAGATTTCTCTTAGATTTTTGTTTTACATTACGTCTTATTGCTAATAACAGCTCACAAAATATTACTTCATTAATGTGCTCGTAATTCTGCATTAATAACCGGAATTTTATACCATTATTAAAAGTGTATACAAAAGTTATATCATTTAATTCTCAAAATAACTACAAATTTATAGCTTTAATAGTGATATATCATTGAATCATGCTAAATTTAATATTTGGAATCACCTGCATTCTGAGAAAATAAAAATTAAATTTTTCACGTTGAATCTCAGGTACCATATTGAATTTTAATAAACTTAATAAAATCGCAAACAGCACTTTATGAATTTATCTGACATTAACTTAGGACCATAATCTGAAAAGAAATATTGCTCCAATATCCTGAATTGTGTCTTATTAAAGAATAACTGCTAAATATAAATGCACTTTAAGTAATAAAAATATTTTTTTTTCTTTTGTGAGTTAGTAAGATATTTATGTAAAACTATTGTTAAAATGTACGTACGTTAATGTAAAATGTACGTCTGGAAGATATTATTCTAACATAAATAGCTAATAAATGACCTTTTATTTTATACCTTCTAATTTTCTAATTTTTCAATGATTTATTGTAATTATTTATTGCTTGTGAAATTATGGATATTTTATTGGTAAGAATATATTGAATTACTTATATTGTATATTTGTATATATTTCTTATTTGTATTTGTTTCAAATTCATTGTATTAATGAGCTTTACATTGATTATTATTTGTATTTGCATCAATGTATGAATACTTCATGTGACTGAGTAAATTTTGATGTATACAAAACTATCATGAAGAATTTTTTTGAATTTAGAATATATCATAACAGAAATTCTAAAATAAGCAAAGAGAAATATCTTAATGCTATCGGTAACCATTTAAGTGAAAACTTTTTAGCTAAGTGTACCATCAAATGATTATCTATACAAGAAACCACTATTAAAAGCAACTGCTTCAAAATTAATCGAGGACTATACGTGATCATAACAACATATAGCTTCTTCTTTCAGGATAACGTCTTCTTAATCTTTTCTTGCAAGTCCTTCCAAAGTGCTGAATGCTGCATTGCCCCCACCTTTTTCTTCCTATGTTTTAACCTACTATCTTTTATTGGCATTTGCCAGCTCATCTCTTTCTTCTGAGTAACGGCGAAGTAGTAAACAAAAGCACTGGATGAAAGAACGAAAAAAGGAAGTCATACTCCCCCATTATCTTATGACAGAGAAAAACACTCTTATTTTTCCTTCGCCCTCTTTCTTTTATCTGCAAGGTGGGTGGGCAAAGGAAAGAATATGTATGCTGTATTCGACAGGCTACTTTTACCTATAACTTTATCGAAAAAACAAGACATGAATGGATGAAGAAATATTATACATGAAAGCAATGTATCATCGCATTTCAAAAGTTACACTGTCCCCTCCTATAATATTCTTCGGCAAAGTAACTTCCCAAAATTTATTGTTTACTGAAAATTGAGACTGAATCATCAATCATATAAAATAAGCTTCTTGGATTTTTCTTGGTACAAAATGTCATATAGTTACTTTAAAAAATCAGTTGAAGTTGACTTTCCAAATTTTTCTCGCGTATTCTCTAATGGCAGTATTATCCTAGAGAAAGGATTGCCAATTGGCGTACAATAGCTATAAAATATTTATATTTGGTATTTTTAGAGAATAGCGTTAGTATTTTTATTGGATTTTACCTTAACCATAACATTTGATCGAATTCATCATACAATTCTTGACGAAATTTTTGGCGTCTAATCCTTTTCTGCGATCAATAGTATCCGAAAAACGAAATTCTGGTTTGGACTTGGTTTTTCACAACAGATTAAATCAAAAATGTG
>JAOUZG010015864.1:0-21302 GCA_026289955.1 Argiope argentata | reverse complement strand
GAGGTGTGGATTTCGGGGTAGAGGCGTGGGCTATGTGTGTCAGTTGTGGCTTTCGGAACAGTAGAGGAAGCTTGGGTTATATGTGTCAGTTGTGGCTTTCGAGACGATGAAGGAGGAGTGGGCTATATGTGTGGGTTTTAGTTATGTGTGTGCACTCTTGCTTGAGGGAATGAAAAACCTGAATGAGGAAATGTATTTGCATTTGTACACTGTGCAAATATTTAATTCTAATCATCTACGATGGTTCAGGTGCATCTTTGTGATTAATGTTTTAATAGGAATCAAAAAATAAAACGGTCAGCTTGAAATATTGTTTTGAAGTAAAAATTATTGAAAAGATATTTAGGAAATTATCAAATGACCTGGGTATTAATATCCAAGAAATTAATTCGTCATTTTAATTTATTTTGTATTTAAATCTCATCAGTTGGCAGTTAACTTTTTAGGATGGATAGATTACTAAATATCCATGCAGATTTTCTTTTCTTGAATAATCTCAAACCAGAGGAACATAGAACAATAAATGAATTGATAACTTTTAATATGAACTCGTTGCTTAATATCCTGTCCCGGCATACAATTATAAGGAGTAATGACCGTGACCAATGAAGGAAGTAAATTCTTTACAGTGAAAGAAAAAAAATCAGCGGGTAGCATAATAATGCACTTTCTAATAAACAGGATAAAACTAACCCTTTGCGCTCCGATGGTGCCTCTGACTCACCATTGAAGATTGTTCATCATTTTGACGTTTTATTTATATTTCAAATTTGTTAAAAATGCCTACATAATAGTCAAGAGATGTAGATTATTTTTTCAAAGAAATTCGACTTAAAAGAATCGTGTGTATTTTTCATATCAATGTATTAGATAAATATTTTTGTATCTAATTATTTTTTGGAGTACATGTGTTAAAATCCATAGATTAATTCAATTAGATTTCAGTGACCAAATTCCTGGAAAAATCCAAACTTTTGCAGGGAATGAATCTGTTAAAAAATCACCCGTAATTATATTTAAATTGATACATTAATTTAATAGAAACTTTCGAAAAAATTGGATATTTTTTTAACAGTACAAACTTATTCTCATTTAGGAGTGCACTGGAGGGTGTGGACCCTTTTTCGGGAATTAAGCTTGGATTAATTTTAAAATTTCAACAGCTCTAATTGAAAATTACCTCTTAATTATATTTCAATTATATATCAATTTGCAATTCTTTCTATAATAATTCTTCTATATAATTCTTTCTATATAATTCTGATTGAATATTATAGATACGGAATTCCTAGTTCCGTATCTATAATATTCAATTATGTCACTTTTCGTACTTTAATTTCAAAACCGAGAAAAAATGATTTGAACTTTCCAACCTATGATATGAAAAGTAGATATAGTTTTTAGTTCGATGTAGTTTTTTAGCTTCTAGTACGACATTAATCTCCAGTGACGTAATATCTTTGAATTCGATCTTCTTTATCAATAGCTTAATGTGACCAGATATATTTGACTATAATTTTTACTGAATGATGAAGCCGCACAAGTTGAATTCTTACTTTTAAAGATACTAGAAATTTAATTTCTTCCATATCACAATTCAGAAAATTCCGTTTCAATGGCTTCATGAATTGAATGTAAAAGATTTGTAATTGCATTTTAGTCGAAATAAATAAACTAATTAAAGTTAGTAATATGTTAGAACAAAGACAGGGGAATCATTTAGAAATGTAGCTTCATTAACTTTAGAATTTGAGAAATTGTACTAAATTTACTTTGAAATTACTTAAAATTCTTTGTTAAAAATTCGTATTGCACTTTTTTATGCTTAAATAACGTAAATTTCTCTTAATTAATGCTTTAAAATATCAAATGAGCCAAGGCAAAGTTTTTCATCAATTTGAAATTAAATTTACTTATTATACATGAAACAAAGTGAGGAATAATCTCTTCCTTTCAAAATACACATATTACAGTATAATACGAATAAAATTAAAGTCAGTTACACATTCAAATGCCTTAAAACTATTGAAAATTAATAAAATGCATTAAAATCGGCGCACTTAAGGTGGAAGAAATATTCATATTCTTTGAAGATTACATCCAAGTAGTTTCTAAGCTACTAAAATTCCATTATTATGGGGATTTTACATGGTGCTCACTGGTACAGTCTAATACGAGAGGAAAAAATCATGGCAGTTACTATATTTTACCTAATTTAATAAATAACAATGAATTAATGCAAATTTGACAAGCCTTTTGATTAAAAGTGCCAGGAATCCTATTGAAAAACTTGGAAACCGAAGATCTGTGATGAAAGAAAATGTCTTTTAAATTCGTTAGCTTTTTCATTCATCGGCGTGAAATGCAACGTCATAGAAATCGTCTGCGGTTGCGGGAGCTGTTCATTGTAAAGACTTTTTTATGTTGTTGACTGGAAACAATCACCCCCTGCATGTGGAGCGACTGCCTTTTCTCTGGACGAGATTTATGGAAGCTATCGGGACGGGTAGGAAATTTTTCCTCAGTTTTGTAAAGAAGGAATATGGGTAAGTTCTGCTATTTATAATTGTCATATCGAAATGACTGTTGGATATAATCATGTTACTTTATCCATTATAAATAAAATTTTAAAAAAGGCCTGATTTTATTTCATTAGATATTGATAGGTAGGGCTACATGACATCCTGTTCCTCACCTTTATGAATGGCATCTTCATTGACAAAGGGACTCCGTCAACTACCAGTAGTGCTGCTTTCTGATCCATGTACTTACCTCCATCTACATCTATATGCTTGAGTTTGAGCACTCCTTTCAGATGTTGAAGGTAATGAGTAAATTCAAGGGTAAGTGATTCAAGGTTGAAGGATTAATTAAACTACATGGAATTTGGAATAGTTCTTTTTAATTGGCTAGTCTAGAAATACGAACTAATTGAATAACTTTTTTAGTGTCTACAAGTAGATTTAAAACGTAATTATCTTGATATATTTATTGAAATAAATGCATTACTTTCAACTAATTCCTATAACTTGAATTACCGAAATCGGAACAGGGTCATACTTTCTTCAGAGTACAGGATTGAAAGAAAATGAAAGAGTCAAAATAAGCAGCTTCTGACGAACTTCTGCATGTTGTTGCAAGGAAGCTACGGCAATCAATTCCTAAATAAAGGGCAAGACGTAAAAAAAAATCATAATTGTTTTGCTTTAGGCATAGCCTATGAGAAACTTACTTTTTCGAATCGCCAAACGTATAGCCATTTTTAAACATTTTCTTCATTTCTTATAATAGTTAGAAAATATATTTCTCGTAAAGATAATTAAACTCGGTTTTCCCCCTGATATTGGGTAAAATAAAGTGAAAAGCCGTGTTGTCCTGAAATTCCATCTTTGGAAACAGGCCTTTCGGTAGAAGTCAGAGAAAGCAACAAAATCTCAGTAGCATTTGTTCCTCGGATATAAAAAAATAAAACTTTATGGCTGGTTCTTTTCATTCCCTTGATAGCTACGGGAACAGGATAAGGATTTTTTGCTTGGATTATTGATTCAGTGCATTTATATTAAGAGTTCTCTTTTTCAAAAATAAATGCACTTGAAGTAAACTTCAGCAATATCTCCAATCATTAACAGGAGACACAGCTTCTTGGAAAACTGCTGGGGCTTAATAGGTAACATACTTTTATTCGTGCGTTTTTTCAGTTACTTATAGTTTGGTTTTATAGCTAAAAAAGTAATTAACTTTTCCTATTCCTTAAGTTTTAATATCATTTTAATGTCAATGAATATTTTTTTCGTTACAGTACCTGTGATATGGCTCCCTTTGACAAAAAAATGTGAGCCACTTGTTGCTTATATAAATTTTGCTTAAATTCTCATGATTTTTAATTGATTAATCTAAACTTCGTATTTTATCTGAAGTACGACCAAAATAAGTACTCTCATCAAAACTTATCTAATAATGGTTCTTTTCCAGAGTACTTTATATTCATACCATGGAATTGTCCAGCAGTGGTTACAAAATATTGAACTTTGGCTAGTATACAGCATTTGCTGAATTATATTTTGTGTCTTCGTGATTTTATTGATTGATGCCTGGTACAACACAAATAGCATCCGATAATTGAATTTACGATTTTGGTGAGTTTTTTCAACAGAATGAAGAAGTGAAATTGAAGAGAATTAAACATGTAATAAAATTTCATACTAAAAAATATAACCAGTCATGCCAATTTTGAATTATCGCGTTTAGTTTCAGAAAAATTATAGACCTGTATATGGTCAACCCATTTTAGGATTCGGCTAAAATATTGCTTTCATTATAGATATTAAATCTGTTTACTAAATTTTATTCATCTACCTCTTTTTATTTTGAGTTAGCTTGTATTCGATAGTCATTTTCCGGATGGATTTTGATCAGAATTTGTAACAAAAAAAATCTAAATGTTTCATGTAAAGACCGTATACTAAATTTTATCCGTCATATATGAAACATGGCTATAAACTTTTTTCAATTAATTTTGTCATAACGTATTTTCATAAAATATTTCTCAAATTTAGGGAGATATGAAACGTGGAGTTTTGTCGATATCTCGGGTTCGAATTTTTCATGATTACAATAATTCTATACTTCGTTTATGTAAACAGAAAAAATCATATGATATCCTGGAGTCAATGTCATGTAATTTATTATCAAATAAGAAAATGACGCTATAGAACATCCTTTAATGAATTTAAGTAATGGAACCTATTTAATGTACCAATGTAAGGCAAAATGTAAAGTTTTTTCTTCACTTGGTGTTTAGTTTTCTCTTTGCAAAGACGGTAATGAATATTTAATGATACTTTAGTTTTGCAGGTATCTTGTTTTCACTAAATATATACTGAATATACGCACATGCTTTTTTTTGTACTAATCACTGGTTAGTTTTCCTCCGCTTGCAGAGCTTGTTGAAAAGAATGAGTGTTGTGATGGAAGTACTTTAGACATCAACCAAGCTTTCAAACCAATTTGAAAGAGAAATGCATGATTCAACTGAGAGAAGAGCAAATTTCAATTTAACAAATGTAAGTAAAATATTACATTTCATTTCATATATTGTACATTTCATAGAATTGTAAGATGAAATCATTTTACGACTGTTATTAGGCGATTTTGTTGCAATATATTAACTGCAATAAAATTGATTTGCAGAAAATATTTAAAATGTATATGCCCTGGAAAAACTGCCGCCAATGCTGTTTAAAATTGGAATACAAGAAATTGGGCAAGTTAAGTTCATCTAGTCTTACAAAAAGACCAATCTTATTCAGTAACGCATCTAAAATAAGATTATTGGTTTCTCCCCTAAATTCTCCCACGCATAAATCGATATATTTAATTTGATTGCGTGATATAACTGGCGACGTGTCTTAAAACGTAAAGGTTATTAAAAGTTGATTTTATCGTGCAATTGAGTTACCCCTGTGCATTTGGAAAACATGTCGTTATTTGCAAATAATATCTACCCAATGATAGGTTATTATAAGTATAGTTTTATTTAGTTTAGATATTTTAAAGCAATACTAGGGTTATTTTTGGACTCGCTTCGTAATCTTGAACCTTAGTCCGCTGAGGACACCTCCTGAGCTGTCGCAACTTTTCTGAACTTCCATCCTGCACCAGCGGGAGGGTGTTTTAGGTAATTATAAGAGAGATTAATCATTCCCTTCAAATTAGATAAAAAGTTCTGTAAGAAAAGCATGCAAAATTAGTCCAATAAAGGGATTGTTTCTACCTATAATCGGAAATATTAAAGGAATTTAAAATTATTTAACATAAGATGTATTAAACTTTTGTACAAAATGGAATGAAAGTAGAAAAGATTTTAATGCCTTTAATAACTTCTACCATCTCATGGGAGATTTCCTATAGCAGTTTATGTAGCAAAGAATTGTTCAATACATCTAGATTTAAAAGAACGAATTCGCACAAAAATCGGAACACAATGAATTTTCGTAATTCATACCAACATAAGTGTTAAACCTAACCAGAAGGCCTTCCCAGGATAGTTTAGTTACATATTAACATTTCGTTTTAAAGCCAAACTAGGGCTATTTTGAGACGGACCTCGTAATTTTGAACCACGGACAGATGACATGGAGGGCACCCTAGCCGTCATCATTCTTTGAAATTCCGCATTGCAGCAAGAGTGTTTGTACCAGACGAATTTAGCTGGCAACAGACCAGCATAATGTTGAGCTGGTGAACCAGGTTTTTCATTGGAATTGGAATTAAATTTAAATGTTCTGTTCTTATTTTTAAATCAAAATGTATCATTAAATCATTCATAAAAATATTGTTAGCCAATAAATATATAAATCACGAATAATGATAAACATTCAAGAGAAATCATTCAATTCGGAAGGTCCTCTTGAAATAAAGTATAGATTGTCGATTGTACGAATGCAAATTTATATTTTCATAATCTTAATTTATTTCTATTTTTCGACTCTTATGTCTGATTTATCATTCAGAGATGATTAATTTAAAATTAGTTTTTAAAAAAACTGTAGAAATTAGAGAAACGATTTAGAGGTTTATTTCATAATAAGTAATTGCAGAAAATAAGTCGTTCTGCTCTTTACTTTGTACGTGTTCAATTAACTATGGCAAATTTGCTTTAAAGATAAGTTTTGTTCAGTTTTCAATGTTAATAGCTATAAAGATATTCAATGATAATAACGATGGAGAATTCGAAATCTGTTTTGCTTGTTTGCTGCAATACTGGTGTCGAGGCATAATGTAGAGCATAACCAATTTTAGATACTTTCAGCAATTAATAATAAAGCAAGCATGACTATACAGTGAATCGTATATTAGTTTGGAAACATGTAATTACTTCAATTTATAAGGCACACATGATTATTTTAAAGGGAAACAAAGGGTGCATTGAAATTTCTTATCAAATGCGCTTTGATAAACAATTGCAGAAAAGACCGATTGAAGAAAACAGCGGTACTAGAATTATATTTAACCTGGAATCTAGGAAAATATCAGGTTGTATGAATTAAACTATTAAAAATGTAATAAAATTTTTTTAAAAAAACTATTTTTATTTTGAAAAAATAGGATGGTATAAACTGGCTTTTATTTTTATTTCAGAATTGTTATGCGAGTTTAATTTATAAGGTAGCCATTTAGTAATTTGGAAGTCTAATTGATTTGTAAAAGTTCATCCAGGGAAAAAAATGATTACATGTAGCTATTCAAAAATCGTGTATTTTTAGTAAAGTTCACACATTTTAACGTTAAATTGTAGGCTTTTGGAGTATGAGAAAAATATGCATTTATTTGGAGGAAATGTTTTAGTTTGCATTCTTAACTATTGTTATCTAAAATTCTAAACAATTGTTAAAAACCTTTTTAAATTTTTTTACCATAAAGAATTTCGTGATTATTTAAAATGTTTACTCTTTTTTTAAAATGGCATTTTGTGAAATTAATATTGTATAATTCACCCTAAAGGACTTTTGTCCTTAAATCAATTATTTATTCGTTTTCTTTATGTTATTTAAACTTTCTACTTTACGCAACATTGATTCTTTGTTTATAAATAACTCGTAAACCGTATCTAGAACTTCATTATTCTTTTTATCACAAATCATCGTTTGAAGTGCAAACGGAATAGAATATATTGCTTGTATCGACTTTTTCTTCTTTTTTATCTGCAAGAAAAACCTAAAGCAACGACGAAAAACAAGCTTTGTTTCCAGTTGAATTTTAACGATAGGTTTATTTCTGAATCTTTTTGTGAAGTTGAAATTTTCAGCAAAAATAGAAAAAGCTTCTAATTCTGAAAGAATTAGATTATCTTGTAAAAAAATTCGAATAGCGGTATTTTAATACTTTTATAGGCATAAAAAATTTTAACGAATTTCTGTTCAAAATTTTGAACTTGATCTTAAAGATATTAAGTATTTTTCCATATTTTTAAACTTTAATGTTTGTAATTTAATGAGTATTTCAATGATTTTTCAGGCTTTTTGCATATTAGATTATAATGGAAAAAAACGGAAATTCTTATTGAAAATTAACTTGATTAACTGGAAATCTGAAATCCTAAACTGTTTATTCAATAACAAAATGTTGCATGAATTTGAGATTTTTTATTTGGAGAGAACGGAAATGAGATCGAACTTCTTGGTTATTGAAAAAAAACTGTCCAAGAAATTCGAAGTATGGAGATAATCCTTAACGGGAAGTATTTTATGCGCTTGTAGAAATCGTATCTCTATGGCGATAGTTTATAAATTAACCTTGCTATAATAGCGGCATAAACGACAATGCCCTAGTTCTTTATCGACTGAATTTACTACCCGGAATTCATGAAAGTTTTAGTAACCATACAAATTTATTTCAGAATATATGAAAGGAAATTTGTCTTTTCCTAAACAAGACCTTAAACAGAAACCTATTCGGAATGTAAAGTTGATATGCAAGGCGTAATTAAGCATATTGTCACTTATGGAATCGTTCGTAAATATATCGCTTCCTTCGAAGGCTGTGACCATTCTGAATCGCTGGAGATGCCCTTCCTTATCTCAAAGAATTTGGATATATATTGCATCCGGTTCTCAATAGAATATTTCAGTACATTTTGTATTCAACTTGTCTTGTTTGAAGCCTTTTGTTTGCTTCTTATTTCCGCACGCCAACCCCTATGCTATATGGCATTAAACCCTCTACCCGAAAGATTTTATTATCTGTTTGTGTTCCGTAAGTTGTGATTCAGCAGTTCAGATTTTAAAATTTGTAGGTTCTAAATTGGACGTTAAAACATCTTTCATAACTTTCGTGAATACCGTGAATATTGTGGAGTGCGTTTTGAAAAATAATGCATAAAATGATATCCAGTACGAATTTGAGGCTACTAAAAGTCAAGTCCAAAAAATATTTTCAGCCATAAACAAACTGCCAAAGAATTGTAAATTGAATGCCTAATTTAGCCTTAAACATCTATAACAGATGCGAGCGTTTTTATTTTTTAAATAAAATATGCTGACATTGAATCGGTTCATTGGAACAGTTTTAAAATCGATATTTAGCAGCTTCTTTTTATTTGAATTTTCGAATCAAGAGCTTTTGTTAAATTTTCTATACAGGACTATAAATGAACGAATTTTTGAAGATATGAATAATTTGCATTCACCTTTAGAGAATTATTATGGAAGATTTTTTTAATTGCTGAGTAATTCGCAAACTGAGCTAGAGTACAAAACCCTTTGTGAAAACAAACTTTGCAGGCTTTTATTTGCGAAATTAAAGTCTACAGTAACCGAAGATAATCGAAATATATTTTTTATATTTACCTGTATTTAAAAAATTTAAACAAATTTAATTCTAGTGTTGCTTTGCCATATTGAATAAATAAAACTTCTCCAGTCTCGTCATTTAGACGAACCTTATCTATAATGCGTCATTTTTTATCGAATCTTCTTTATGAGCTAATTCCGATTCCATTGTTAATAACATGCAATTGGTCTTCAATTCTAATATTGAAGTAAGATCTTTTCCTGAAGGATATTAAGGGGCTAAGTTGAGCTTCTTCGGAATCAAACATGGGGAGAGGAATAAGGCAGCTGAGGGATAGATGGAAAGAGACAAATTCGGTGCAGGTGATTGTTCTACAGCATTGAATAAAATACCACATAATTTCGGGCTGAAATAGCATATTTAACAAACCTATAATTTTTTAAAAATTTCTTCGACTCGATTGTATTTTTGTGAATTGAGAAGTAAAACGCCAGAAATGTCCCTCTCGTGAGAAAACACGAGCGTCCCCAAAATAAGCCATATACATCTTCAAACACAAAAAGGATTTTCAGAACCCGACTAAGCCAAATTATGGCCTGCGACAAAATTTCCTTTGGGAGGGGCGGGGACTTCTGCTTCACGCTCTAGTAATGATGAACTGTGCACAAAATTTGTCTAGGATATTTTTGTTGATTCAAAATACTATTTAAAATAAAAATTTGATTTTAAGGACCCATGCCAAATGCCCCATATGTCCTTGCCAGGCTCGAAAAAATTTCGAAACTAAAAGATACTTTATTACTTAGCAAATTGACGAGCCTTTATGCTCTTCATAAAACCTTCGATACTAAAGAGAAACTTTTAGTTGCTCTTTCAAAATTTTAATCAAAGATTTACTCGCATTCTTTACATCGAGCACATTTAAAATGCATGAATCCATCTTCAAAATAGTTGCAATCCCCAAATCGGTTTGATGAAGTTATCTATAGCCTTCAAATTTTTATTACAAATTTTGACAATGTAAAAGTATTTAGGTTTATTTGGTTGGTGATTACTCCAGCTTTGCATGCTGTATAAAATCAACGTTATAGAATTTTAAACTGCAGTTTAACATTTTCTTCTAATGATGATCTGTCATGCATTTCAGCATGGTCTGAGTTCCCTCAATAATATTACTTTGTAAATAGAATAGACATAAGTTCTTAAAGCCAGTATTTAACATTAAGATATTATACTGTTATTGCCTGATTAAATAACACTGCCTGATTCATAAGTGTTCTTCTGATTGAAATAAAAATGAATATATTTTGTGATTGTAGGTTGTATATTTTTATATTGTTTTATACCATGTAGTAACAAAAATAACATTAAAAGTTGTCTTAAAAGTAGCGATTTGATGTCTGCATGATGTATCGCTAAGTCGATCAAGAGTAACTCAAGTTTTTTATATAATTTGATGAAAAGTAGTTGCATAGAACAGATTGTTAATCCCTTAACATAAATGTTCATGTAAATAACTTAGTTATAAGAAATTTTGTTTTATTGTGAGAAATGACCAAAAATTAGTATCCGGAGGCTGGGTGATTTTTCTGGTATCGTGTAGATATTCATATTTCTCCTTGTTAACTACAGAAAGTTGAATGGAAACGCTTGGAATGAATCTAAACTAGAATTTGCTAAATTACCTTTAAATGTATAGTATAGATAACGTTTTAATCGAATTCAATCGGAGCGTTAAATTTCAAATTTTCGTCATGGGCCTTTGGTAACCAATTGTGCAATGGCATGTTATACTTGTCAACATAACGCATGTGTGACATGTTTGAGCATACACATATTTGTTCGCTATAAAAAATCTTTGAACACCTAGTGTTAGCAAAAACTTAGAATTTTGCTGTGCAGAGTCAAATTTAATCTCGCTTTGTAAAATTTTTCAGAATTGAATCGTAGAGGCTGATGTTCCGAATAAGTCCGATGTTGACGTTTCTGAATACCCTCCGCCTCACATTTAGTTCAAACCTAGACACCCTTTTATCAAGACCGAGGTTTGGACACATGATTCGGTCTTCATCTGCTGTTACAGAAGCTTCTCCGTTTAGCTCAAATTCAAACTGTTCTGGTCTGTTTTATAATGCCCACGATTTATTTGTTAGTGTCTAATATTTTTCAGAATCGTCCTTCCTAACTTGGATGATTTTCTTTCCTTAGTCCTTATATTAATTTTAGTCAATAAAAAAAACAAGTTTCATTATTTATATTTAAACATTACCCCGCCTTTCACTTTGCCTGCTATACTTTGCATTATTTTTCCTCTTTTCAATGATTTATATATTGTTATACTTTTATACCTTGTTCTCATTTTACTTTTAGATCTTATCTTTAATTTTTTTTAAAAAAAACTTTCTGAAGGGTATGGTGCAGTTTTGCCCGAGATTGAGTTTATGATGTCGTGTCTGTGTTAGAACGAAAATCTTTTGTGGGTAAAGACACCCGAGGACACAAGTCTTACTTCTAGCTCGTATGAAGATGCTAATCATACACTCGCTTGTATAATCACTTTCCACAGGGGGCTTTGTCATACACTTACATATAGAATATCAACTAAAGAACCCGAACCAGGGCTTGAACTTGGGATGTCCATATAAGGGGAAGACGCACTACTTCTAGGTCAAGACAACCTCAATGAGAAACTGGCTTTGTGTTTTGTTTCAAAAGTCAAACAATGCTACTCTTCGATACGCATTCTGCAGTGATATTTTGATGCAGTTTGGGAAATGTATTGTCAATATCTTGTTTCTTGACGCAAACACCACCTGTCTTTTGATATTGTAGTGATGATTATTGAGCTTTGGCTGGTTTTGATGTTTATATCTTCAGATCAAAATCCGAATTTAATTGGCTTTTTATACCCTTTTGTATCTCAAATTGAAAGCTGGAGTAATTCGGTGACAAGGGACATAAGACTTCAATCTGTCTGATATGGACTAAATAACTCTAGAAAATTTAAAATGCAATTTGGATGTGATGACTTGATGCGTGTCGAATGATAGAATTGGTATGTTAAATGTTAGTATTTATCATGAAAACTGAAGGACTTCCAATCGATTTAAGGTTGGTTCGTTTTGATTAGCAATAAACACTTATTAAAATGCATAGATTTTTTTTCGTTCGTTTTCTGTGCTCTCGAAAATGAGAATGTGAACAACATGAGCAATAACATAGATAGAAATTTTGTATCAATTTATAATTGCGCCTGTAAATGTAAAATTAAACTTTTCAAACGGATTAAAGATTTTATTTCATATCTAATTTTGATGTTCGCATTTCAGAGCCTTTCAGAATTACTTAGTCAGCCTTTCAGAGTTTGAATGCAATTCTTTGGATTTGTAGTTTATGAATCTAGAAAAATTTCGCAAAGAAAGTCAAATGAATTTCATGGGAGGTGTGATGGCTTCTTTGACGAACTGGGTTATTGAAATGCACCTTTTCTTTAATTCTTGGACGATTTCTGCATATAATCTCCATTAATTGGAATCGGAATTCTGATCTTTGACTATTTGATCCAACCCTGAAATGAGCTAATGCTGATTTTATTGCTTTGATTATCGCATCGCTCGAATGACTTGATCCGATTTCCTGTTTCAGTTTTCTGAAAATATTTTCCATCATTTCCTATTCCTATATCTTTGGTTTCTATTCTGTTTTTAATTATTAAAAAATGTGCTTCATTGTTTGAATTCATACGAAAGACAACAAATACTTTTGTTGTATTTCGTCCCATTTCTTGTTTCCTTTTTGGCACAATCTTTCAAAAATTGATTTAAATAATTTACGCTTGAAAATAATTACTCGATGTATTTAACTTGTTTTTTTACTTTAATTCAATAGATTGAACTGAACTATATAGGCTACGATAGTCACAAGAAATAATGCTGGTCTTTAAACAGGCTGTTCACATAAAATTCATACATGACGTATGAAGAGTAGTTTTCGAAGTCTACAAATAAAACTATGTATCTTTCTAACTACGCTTTAAAGCTTAAATTTACTTAATCTAATTGTATTTGAATATTTCTAATTAAGAGCTAAAAGTTTTTATAATTACTTTTTCGTATGAAGAGTTCAATTTTATGGGAAGATTATGCAAAATTTCCATGAATCTTCAATATTTTGAAATATCGAAGAAATAAGAGCTCTAATCTTTTCTTTGATTGGTTTTCCATCTGAATTCGCTTCAAATTACTTAGATTTTTCAAACATTGCTAAAATCTGTATGCAGCTGTATTTGATTGCCATTTAGTTCGGATATTTGGTTTTGATGAAGGTCTCCAATTCGTGAAGCAATTTATCCTATTTTAGGAATTTGCTCGAAGTAATGCTACTTTAAGACAGAATAAAACATGGGAAGCATGTAGGAGATAAAACTTCGAGGCTTTACAGGGCTAAATAGTTTAATTTCATTTGTGAATAGATCATAGAGCTAGGATTTAGTCAGCCATATTCGAATCGTTTCATACATTTGTTCATGACCGGGTTTCAGCGGGGCCGCCGAGATGAGTGCTATGCCTCCTAACTCTTATCACTATCTTCGTTCTCGGAGGCCCCGGTTTCAGGCAGTTTTTACTAATAAGAGTTTGGAATCTTTTAACAGCAATTATTAGATGAATTTTCGCCTCATTAAAAGGTGGTAATTGTAAAAGCAAGGCGTCTGTAGGATATTTTGGCTTTTTTTAGTGTATAGATACATAAATTTGTAACAATTCCATTAATTAACAAGTAGTTTGACAAGTCATTCAAAATATTTCTTATTCCGTATTTGTTGAATCATTCGAAACCAAATACTGACTTCCTTCTCTAAAATTCTTATTGATATCGTTGTTAAACAGTTCCTATTGGAAGTTTATATTTAAAGTAATGCAAGATTTTAATTTGAAAATTGCACGATTAAGAAGGTAAATAAAGACATTTATATTTGAATTAACAGAATCGGTTTGAAATAAAATAAATCGCTTCTAATTGATATATTGACCTATCTAAATCTACTTATTGAATCTTAATTACAAAATTAGTTTACAATGCTGCCAGCATTTACAATGAACTAAATTTCCCTTGCCGATTCGAAACTAAATTGAATTTTGGGTTTAACAGAAGTCTACTGATTGACTTTGCCGGCGAGTCAATCAGTAGTCCTCTGTCACTACAGGTATTTTAATCGTGATGTTTGATCACCATCATGATTAAAACTTCTTCATAAATTAAATTCACTCGACTTTCTTAATAATTATTGTATGTTTTTGAAGGAATACGCTAATATTTATTTAGGAAGTTTTGAATCTTAAGTAGACATACTTTAAATTATTTCAGATTAATTTTTGAATTTGTATTTAATTCTGAAATAGATTCTAGACTGATTCTATTTATTGAAAACTAAAATTTTAACAGTATATTCATTATAGATCTTTATCCTCCCATTTCTTGTTAGTGTAATTGGTATTTGGTAATTTTAGCATAGTTTTTGTCCTAATAATCTGATAAACTGGAAATATAAACTCGTTTAAATGGTATCTTTTGTGCTAAGTAAATATTTTTATCAAAAACTTCTTTATTTTCATCCGGCTTACGCTTGCTTTCATAATTCCTCCGGTTAAATGAGAAATTTCGTAACAAATTTCGATGCGAAGAATCTCGTTGAAGGGAAATGCATAAAATATTACTTTAATAGCTAGTAAATTAAGAGCTTGTATCAAAGCTTGTTAGCATGTAAGGAATTTGAAAACTCGGAATCTTGAATCATTCGCATCGAAACTTGAGATTAGAATTGGTGGTATCTTCTGCTGCTAGTCAAGCCTCATTTCAACTATTTAATACACAATGTGGTTTTAAAGGGAGAGTTCAAAAGTTCCGGTTTCTAAAATCTCGCTTCCAGCTATATTTTTGTTGAGCTATTTATTATCAGTTTGATCACGAGACAAATTTGATCTGTTGCCTATTTTAAGTAATTGAGTTCGTTTGAAATTAACAATCTCGTTACCTGTTTTAAGAACTGAAATGTTTGAAATTTAGTATTCCTTGAATTAAATTTTAAGAATTCAGGAATAATATTCCCTTTTATGATATTGCAACTCTTCTAAATTAAACGGAATTTTCAGTTTTAAGGAATAGTAATGAGTTGTGCTATTTCTATCGATTTTGTAGCTCATTTAGCATTTTGTTTGTAGGATTTTCAATCACTAATATTTTATCCTGCCTAGAGTTTTTAGTTTCTGCAGACACGGCCAGCAAGTTGAAAAGGCCTTAAGAGCTCATAATTTTAAGAGTTCACTCTTATAATTTCTTATTGATAGAAATGCTAGCTCTTTTTTAATGTTAGTTTTATAAAACTCTATTTTGTTCAAGAATTTCGTTTATTTTCAATTTTTAGTCTCTTAAAATTAGTATGAAATTTTTGATTGCAATTACTCACGATTATTGATAATCTGATCTCTTTATTGTAATAGCATTCAAAATAAAATTACCAGAAATGGTCTCAAACTCAATTTGAGAAGAATTTGAATCAAAATTTTCTATTCTCCAATTCCTCTGGTTAAGGTTCAAAAGAAACTATTTTGAAGGAACGTATATTTAAATTTTTATTGTATCTTGGATTACATATAATACTAATCCTGGTCCTTCATAAAAATAATTAGAAAAACTGAATTATTAATTCTAGAGTCACTGAATTCCAGATCCCAGTGAATGACCCAGTTTTCATAAATTCCCCACTTTTACTCGATTCTTTTCTGTAAAAAATTACTTTTTGCGTTCCACAAATTTTCCTCACACACATTTATAATTGGATAATCAGCCTTTATACTTTCATGAAGAAATTGTATAAATATTGTCCCTGGAAATAATAAAAGCCGTCAGGTGGCAGGATTACCGAATGCGAATGCCATTTGGCCATTTATATAGCGTGCTACAATTATTTCTTAAGGAATTTGTTATTGCATAACCTCTATATTTTGAGTTCCGTCTGATTCCGTGCTACATGGTTTTTCATCTTGAAAATGAACTTGATGGCATAGCTCAATGGCCATAACGTCCTGAACGCAGTTGCATTGTACCCACCGTATCCTCGTATTACGTGTCATATATACAATTAAGTATATATTTCATTAAGTTGCATAAGAATCGAGTCCTTCTTGCTGTCAAGAGCCCAAGGTCCAGAAAGTAGTAACTTCTATTCTAAAAAAAATCTATCTTCTATTCTGTTAAAAAATTTGAGGTATTTTTACTTATTTATATAAATTTTGCATAAATTCTCGTGATTTTAAATTGATTTTTAATCTAAACTTGGCGTTTTTTCTGGAGTATAAGCAAAACCAGCGATTGTACTCTAATCAAAAAGTGTCTAATAGGGCTTTTCCAGCAAATTTGATATTCATGGCATGACTTTGGCCAGCAGTACTTGCAAAATAGCGAATTTTGGTAAGTATATAGCATTTTTACTGAATTGTCTTCAGATTCTTCGTGATTTTATTTATTGATTGATTGATCCCTGATACACGGCTAATAGCATCCAATAATTGAATTTGATTTTGTCGAGTTTTCTCAAACGATCGAAGAAAAATTACACTTGCAGTCGTAAAATTTAATACCAAAAATTAATACAACCACGTAGTCCAATTTTGACTTATCGCATTTAGTTTTTGAAAGTTTAGGCCTACATATGGTCAACCCATTTTAGAATTCGGCTAATCTATTTCTTACGTTTTATATATTAAAACTATGTACTGAATTTTATACATCTAGCTCTTTATATTTCGTATCTAATGCGTTAGTTACATTCAATATTCATAGAAATTGCTTGAAGTTTTTAGAGCTGTTCATCGTATAGAACACTTTTTATGCTGTTACCTGGAAACTAGGATCAATGCATGCATGCGGAATGACTGCCTTTTCTCTTGACGAAAATATGGATGGAAGCTATCGGGAGGGCCAGGAAATTTTTCCTCAGTTTTTACAGAAGGAATATTGGTAAGTTATGCTATTTATAATTGTCATATCGAAATAAAGGGATAGATATAATCATGTGATTACATCCATGGTAATTAAAATAGTAAAAAACGTTCCTTAATTATTGTATTGACGGGTAGGGCATCAAGACCTGTATGAATGACATCTTCAATGATCAATCAACCACCTGTAGTGCTACTTTCTGATCCATGTACATAACTCTATTTATATCTATACGCGTGAGTGGAAGCACTCCTTTCAGATATTGAAGAACGTGAGTAAATTCAAGGGTAAGTCATTGAAGGGAAATGGATAAATAAAACTACATGGAATTTTGAAAAGTTATTTTTTTATTGGCTCGTCTAGAAACACGAATCCATTAAATTTTTTAGTGTCTTCAGATAGATTAGGATCATAATTATCTTGGTATATTTATTGATATAGATACATTACTTTCCGTTACTTCCTATAACTTGAATTACCGGAATCAGAGCAAAGTCATACAGGATTCAAAGAAATTGGAAGAGTCGAAATAGACAGCTTCTGACGAACTCCTGCATGTTGCAACAAGGGAGCTACTACAATCAGTTCCTCAACAAAGGGCAAGAAGTAAAAGTTTCTTGATAATTGTTTTGCTTTAGGCATAGTCTATGATATTTTTTTTGAATAGCCAAACGCATTACTATTTTAAAAAAGTATCTCTTCAATATTACATTAATTAAACTAATTAGAAAATGATCTTTTTAGAAAGATCATTAAAATCTGTTTTTCTTTTCAGATATCAGATAAAATAAAGTGAAAAGCCGTGTTGCCCTGAAATTCAATCTTTGGAAACATGCCGTTTTCTAGAAGTCTGAGAAAGCAACAATATCTCAGGACTATTTGCTCTTCGGATATAAAAAAAATAGAAGTTATGGCTAGTTCCTTTCATTTCCTTTTTATCTACGAGAACATCATAATACCTCTTTGCACAGATTCTTGGTCGAATGCATTTATAGTGGAGGAGTTTTCTCTTCCAAAAATGAATACACTTGGCGAGATAGCTGAAGCTTACTTCAATCCCTAAAAGGAAACACTGCTCCTTGGAAAAAGGTTGTGGCTGAATAGATAACATTATTTTTCTTTGCGCTTTTTTCGAATTACTAATAGATCTATTTTGGAGTTAAAAGATTAAAATTCAAGTCATAGAAATAAAGATAATTAATGATATCATTTTAATGTCATAATGAATAACTTTTTCATCACAGTACCGGTGATATGATTGCCTTTGACAAAAAATAAGGTATTTACTACTTTATATATACTTTGCTTAAATTCTCATGATTTGAAATTGATTAATCTAAATTTGGTGTTTTTTTTAATTGTGGGCAAATTTAGTACTCTCCTCAAAATTCTTCATAATCTATCTAATAAGGGTGCTATTCCAGAGTACTTTCTATTCACGGCATGACATTGGCCAACAGTGGTTACAAAATATCGAACTTTGGCAAGTATGCAGCATTTTTACTGAAGAATCTTTTGATTCTTCGTGATTTGATTGATTGATCCCTGCTACACGGCTAATAGCATCCAATAATTGAATTTGATTTTGAAGATATTTCTCAATAGATTGAAGAAGAAAAATTTAAACGAATTACTTGTAGCTAAACTTCATACTAAAATTAACATTGCCACTCATTCTGTTTTAGAATTATCGCGTTTAGTTTTTAAAAGTATATACCTGCATATGGTCAAGTAACTTTAGGATTCGGCTTAAATATTGCTTACTTTATAGATATTATGTATGTACTGAATTTTATCCATCTGGATCTCTCCATTTTGTATCTATAGCGTTAGTCTGTTCGGATTTGAATTTGATCTGAATTTGTAAAAAAAAATCTGTTTGATTTCAAGGTCGTATATCAAATTTTATCTGTCATCCATCAAACTTGACTCAAAGCTTTTTTTTCTGTTGATTTTGTCATAAACATATTTTTATAAATTATTTCTCAAATTCAGAGAAATCTAAAAATGTGGAATTTCGTCGAAATCTCGAATTCCAATTTGTTTCATGATTATAATACTTCCTCTATGGTTCTTATACCAAAACAGAAAAAATTGTATTATATCCTGGTGTCAATGTCATGTAATTTATCAAGTGAGAATATGACGCGACAGGACATCATTTTAACGAATTTCAACCAATGGAACCTATTTAATGTACCAATGTAAGGCAACATTAAGTTTGTTTTCTTCACTTGTGTTTAGTTGTCTTCTCAAAGACGCCTATGAGTATTTGATACTTTCTTTTTGCAGGTATCGGGTTTTGCTAAATACCAGCTGAGCCAAACAGTCATCCACAATTAAGTGAATATAAGCATATGCTTTTTTTGTACAAATCGCTGGTTAGTTACATTCCGCTTGAACACCTTGTTGAAAAATGAGAATGTTGTCATGGAAAAATTTTAGACATCAACCAAGCTTTCCGATATTTGAAAGAGAAATGCAGGATTCAACTGAGAAAAGATCGAATTCCTGTTTAATAAAAGTAAATAAAATATTTCGCTGCCTGTTTAACCTGTTTTTTACTACTGTTATTAAGTGACTTTCGTTTGAATCTTGGCAAGATATTAACTGCAATATAATTCACTTACAAAATAAATATTTAAAATGATATATTCTGGAAAAGCTGCTATCAATGCGGATTAAAATTGGAAATGCAAGAAATCGGGCGAGTAAAAGGCATAGTCAAAAAAACTAATCTTGTTCGATAATGTCTCTAAAACAAGTTCGTTGGTTTCTCTCCATAATTCTTCCCAGTATAGATTTAATTTGCATGCCTGATATAGCTATCGATGCGTCTTAAAACATAAAGGTTATTAAAAGTCGCTTTTTCATTTTGGAACCCAATCACCCTAGTTGCACTCTTATTAACGCTTCCTCGTATGGGATATCTACCCGCTGCATTTGACAAACTGGTCGTTATTTGCACATAATGTCACCGGTAGCCATTGAAAGGTCATTACAAGTTTAGCATTGTTTAGTTGAGGTATATTAACTTGGCGTTTCTAAAAGCAACGATTGGGCTATTTTGGGACAGATCAAGAAACGTATCTCGTGATGAGATCGAAACCTGAACTGGCTCCCCTTCTCTGAACTTCCTCATCAACCCAGTGGAAGTGCGTTTTTTGGTCATTATCAGATATCAGGTTTGCTATTTCTTTCAAATGAGATAAAAAATTTTGTGATAAAAACTTGCAATGTTATTGAAACAAAGGTATGGTTTCTATCTATAATCAGAAATATTAAAGGAATTTAAAATTGTTTAGCATAAGATGTATTAAACTTTTGTACAAAATGGAATGGCAGTAGAATAGATTTTAATGGCTTTAATAACATCTACACATTTCATGTGATTTCCTAAAACAATTTTTGTAACAACGAATCTTTTTATACTTCTAGATTTAAATGAACTAATTCACAGAAATAAGAGCGTAATGAATTTTTGTGAACCGTACCAACTGAAGTGTTAATTATCTGAAGACCTTCACAGCATAGTTGATTTGTATATTGGCACCCCATTGTAAAGCCAAAGTAGAGCTATTTTGGAGCAGACTTCGTAATTTTAGACCGTAGTCAGATGTCGACGATGACACCCAAGCCGGTACCCCTCTCCGAAACTCTGCACTACATCAGCAGGAAGATGTTTGGCCTCAACAAATTTAACAAGCATCAGACCCGCCTACTCGACGGTTCTTTTCTAAAATCGGGATTAGTTTCGAATTTATTTTCTGTTCATGTCTATATCAAATTGCAGCATTGAATAATTCATAAACTTAGTAAATTCGGCAAAAAAATCGAACATTGATTATTTGTGATTTATAAACATTATATTCAAAGAAAAGTAATTCGATTCAGAAAGCCCTCTTTAAAAAGATGATAAATTGTCAATAGTCTTTATAAGAATGCAAATTTATATTTGATTAATCTTTTTTTTTACTTCTATTTCTAATTTTTCGATTCTTATGTCTGACTTC
>JAOUZG010015861.1:0-30795 GCA_026289955.1 Argiope argentata | reverse complement strand
ATCTATAACATGAGTCTTTTATTTTTACTACAATATTTTTTTTTTTTGCAATCTTAGGCAAATAATTGATGGCCTGCAGTTAATAGACAAGTACCAGAGAATGGAATGTATATTTTAGTTGCTTTTTTTACAAATTGGTTGATGTCATTGATACACTTTTGAACGCTAATTGAAATATGACAAAGAAATACATAAATGTTTACGATACTTTACTTAAATCATTTGTATATTTTATTTATTGTGCTTACAAGCATACAAAAGTATATATCAAAAGATGAACAATTCTTTGATAGATTTTGTTCCAAATTTGATGTGAATCTACACTTTAGCTCTTTATGTCTCAGTTATTGCATTTAAGTGTAATTTCATACTTGGGTAGACTTCCTCTGAAGGAATTTCATCCAAATTTTGACAGCAATCTATAAGTATGGTATAAAATTATTCAAATAAGGTGATGTAAAACACAAGTTATTATGTTCATAGACAAGCAAATATAGTTTCAAAGAGTTTTTTTTCTTCTTCCAGATTTATTGAAGTCTGAAACCTAGAGATCCATTAAAATCTGGATATTGAATGCAGCAATTATAATATCTTCTCATTGCATACTTTACATACAAGAAAAGAAAATAGTAATTAAAAAAATTCTATCTCACTTATGACAAAATGCTTTTAGGAATTAATAAGCATCTGAGTGTTGAAAGTTACGGTTAAATATCATTTAATCATAAACTTCATGGATACAATATGCTCTAGTTAACATTAAAGTATGCCTTTTCTATACTGCAGAGATATTTAACATAAAGGCTTATATTTCAATTTATGACCAAATAGATTTCACATCAGAGTCAAATTTCATTTTAATCCAGTATTTCCTTCTCAGTATGCTATTTTCAGCACACCTGTGTGTACAATACTATTGCTGCAATAGATTTTCATTGGATTTCGGCTGCAATAGATTTGGATATCAAATGAATTAAACTATTGTATGGATTTTTTCCTTCTTCTAAAGCAACTTTGCTCTAAAATATATTGCCATTAAAAAGCAGCAGCGACACTATTTTGATTAATTAACAGAAGCATTACATAAATAGAAATAATAGTCTAGGGATAATTTAATAATAGGGCCTAGAGATAATTTACAGAAAATGCAAATAACTGAAACTAAACAAAAAATTTATATTTTCTTTTCGACTGTAGCTTTTATTGCTTTAAAATAATTTATACATTAATCAACTGAAAAGAAAGATGTATTTATTTAATGAAGTCAATATTATCTTATGATGGAAAATGTTGTTACAAAAATAAATTCTCTCCATGTTTGATTTTATATGGTGTGGGGTGTACATTGTGTGATGACACATAATCAGCAGTCCTAAGTAGAAAAGCAAGAAAAATTATGCTTATTTGCACTCAAAGACAATAACACGAAGACGAAGAATATAGAGAACAGATATGAACAGCCACAACAAACACAGGGCAGCACACTATAGTCGACCATAGTCCACAATCTTCTACAGCTTTCAAAGCACAAACACAATCAAGCTGAAGAAGAATTCCTCGTAGATTTGTTCTATGGTCGCTCCAGATGGCTGAACTTATCACTATTTCCCAGCTTTAGCTGTCGATTCACCACTACTTTCTGACTACTCCACACACTATATGTCGCTGCTTCAACAGTAGACAACACGACTTGGCACACAGGAGTTCAACACTATTCAAATTAAACACAATGCTGGCACTTTGCCGTTGCTATGCTATTCTCTCAAAGACTCGTCACTTGTCTTCTGGTTTGTTTTTGGCTTGATTAATTCATAGACATCATTCAAAACACATCACTGCCATCCTTTTATAGCACTGGGGGGGGTCGTTCTAGGTCAATCAGGTGGTTTCTATTGATGCAGTTAATTCTTTGAAACTAGTATTATTCATTTTGTCGCAAAGTCGTTGCCAATTCCTGACCTCACTATCACACCACCTACTCAGCATGCAACATCTCAAAACAGTCTTTCTTAGAATGGTACTGTTTGTGCTGGGAAGCAAATTTACAGGTTTATAACAATATTATATTAAGAGCAAGACATCTTTCTCTCATTTAGTACAAAATTTTTCAAATTAAAATTATTTTCAAAATTCCTTAATAAATTGCTTTACACATTTTAATGACAAAATCTTTATTATTGTGCCAAGAAATTTAATACAATGATGTATACAACATATAAACTTGCCATCTTATTTATTACAGAATATGCAACTAAAAATACAAGCTTCAGAAAAATTACTTACATAAATTTCATTTAAATACATTTTCTTTAAATCTCATGAGAATTTTTTTTAAATAATTTGTTAAATATTAAGAATAATCTAAAATATCCTATTAAAAAGATCAATAATAAATTATCGCTAATAAATATTGCTATAAGAATACAAAAAAAAATTATTATTTCCAAAATAGATTTAAACTTAACGAAGAATTTAAGAGCTAGTTGCAATTTAATTAAAAAAAAAATAGTAATACAATTGTACATCAGCACCAAATAATTTATTTTACAATAGGCAGCTGATCATTTTGAATTAAACTAATGAAATATTTTGATACAGTTTAAACTAACAATTCACATGAGATTCACAGTGATTAATTACATTTCGTGTAAAATTAGTACATTTGCATATTTTTTTAAAAAACTTACCAGAACCAGAAATATCTCGAGGAGGAATAACCCACATGCAAGTGTTATTACAGTTTCCAGATAAAACATAATTATCAATAGAAATAGTATTCATGTGTAAGCAACCTACAAAAAAATATTGTTATATACTTAATATGTTTAAATTTATACAAATAAAAATTATTTATAACAATTTATATAGAAACTTGCTTCATCAAATTTTACTCATTATTACTAAGTAAACAAAGATTATTAAAATAAGGATTCAATGACATGTAAAAAGTTAATTTTCATTTATAAAAACTGCTTCCATAGAGGAAATATTGAAATGAAAATTCAATTCAATCACCATTTAAAACTATACCAGAATAACTAATATTTAAAAAAGGCAAAATATTCTCAAAATTCCAGCTATACCACTTAGTTGTATATCTTATCAATAAAATATACAATAATTAAAGAAAATTTGTATTAAAATATGCACTCTCCAACTTGACAGTTTAGCCTACACAACCAGATTTTTACGACACTAATATGGAGGGAGGAAATCTGCGTTGAGGAGTCATTTTTGTCAAATTCTAATAATAGGCTATGCAAGCATTTAAAAAATAAACATAGCATAAACATTTCCCCATTAAAAAATATAACACAAAATAGCATTTCAAAAAAAGTCTTCATGAAAATTTACAGCAATACTTTCTATTGTTATAATAAATCATTTCAGCGGTTTCTACTAATACTTCATTATGTACTTTTTCTAACATTATTGTAGCTCAAGAATGACAATTCTCTTTGCTTTCTAATTTTTTTGGAAATATTATAATACTTTATTTAATTTTATTAAGTATAATTTATAATTAAATCTTTCTAAGATAATACATATTACGTCCAGGATGCTGAATAATTATATTTGCGATTTTTCACAATTTCTAAAGGGTGCTTGGTCAAGATCATATATCACAAAGTATTCAAATTTGGTAACCAGCTGTTTTGCTAGAGATAATTATATTTAATTTAATTTATTAAGGTGCAACTTTATATCCATGATACTATTCAACATTAAGGGCATGATATTTTAACTATCTTATATATGTTCTATTCATTGTACACAAGCTTTTCTGAAGGAGACTAGTCCCATGACATCATAGGACAAATAAAAATCCTAAATGAACATCTCACCTATCTTCAAAATTTTGCAATACTGACACTTCACTTTTTTTATGTCTTGTTAACTAAATGGGTCAAAATTAACTTCCACAAAGCAAGAAAAACATCAGGTTAGAATATTGTGAGGTAATAGAAGCTTGCCATTTTATGAACAGACTTGAAAATGCACACAGGTCATTTTTAGTGAATAAGACATGATTAAGCATTTAATAAAATGTTCTAGGAAGAACATGCAACGAAATAACTTAAACATTTTAGCATGAATTTAAAATACAGATTATCATAAATTGAAGCAATATTTCTTCCCATTTTGTAATTTGTTTGTCAATGGATATTAAATTGAAGTATGACATCCTATTCACATGAATTACTGTGTGTTTGTGCATGAACTACTAAACATGAGGGGGGAATTTTCTAAAGAAGTCAAAGAATCATCACTTAAATTAAAGTCACACAGCAACATATTGAAAAATTAACCTTATTGCCATTTTTAGTAGTTTTAAATTATATTAGTTAATATAAAATGAAGACATAGTAATCTTCTTTAAGAGATAATCATTAAATCTTCCAGCCTTCTTTAAATATCCCTAGAACAGTACATTTTTTAAAAAATCACCATCTTCATAGAACTTACCTGGTTTCACTCCACTAAAAGTCGCAGTAAACCGGCCCTTTGCAAAACCAGTAGCGATAATCATCATTTTGGAAGACTTTGACAATACTGGATACCAAACTTTGCCATGAAGATCAGTCAGTAAATTATTTTGGTCAAAGCCATCATAAATGCTCAATGTTGCTGGTAATTCAAAGTCAGAAGATGTGAAGTTTAGAAGAACTATTTTACCCTCATCCACTTCCAAGAGAAATACAGTATCATTGCCTGTTGTAGGCTTCATAGAAATACTACCATTTCCTTTGAAATGTCCGCCTTGCCCTGATTGAAAAAATTAATACAAATCTATTTAACATAAAATAAATTAATTTAATCAAACACAGAATTAACTGTAGTTTTGTAAATAATAAAATCAGGGAATGTTCAAGTAATCTAAATTATATTTGTACAAGTAACTAAGTCAAGATTCAATAAAAATTTCAAAAGAAAAATTGGTACGCACGAACTAAACTACACATCCAAAATAATATTTAATAAAATATTTATCACAAAGAAACATTTACTCAAATATCCTTTTCTTACATTAACACTTTCTTATAAAATATATGTATTCTAATCTATTTTTGTTGCCTATTTAAGAAATTTTTGTATCATTGATTCCAGAAAATTTCCCCAAAATTTAATATAAATTATATATAAATATGACCTTTTCCTGTTAGTCATTTAGTTAGATGGTACAATGAAAGTAATGACCATTTCAATCTGCAGAGGAAAATATGATTTTGTATATTATTTAATGAATCTTAAATCTTACTTTTAAATTTTGTTCAGTATTTTCAGAATATTTTAACTGGTATGTAACCTAATAACTCAACAAGATTTAATATTAAAGGGTTATATTAAAAAATATATATGGGATATTTTGAATGAAAAAGAAAAAGAAAAGAAAATTTTACAAAAGGAAGTTGCTTGATTGTAAGTTTCAGTTAAAAGGTAGATTATAAGTAATTTTGCAGAATATTTCATTACTAATTTACTAAGATTTATTTCAACCTGATCAATAAGTACATCAGTGGAATAGAATTAAACTGAATAAATTTCATCATTCAAATTGGTAAAAATGATAAAAACTTCCAGAAAAAAGATGCAGTAGCATTGATATTGATATACAATAGGTTTCCTTATTATAAAGCCATGAAGTATCCAGACTATTGAATGCAGACATGTGCTACCTACAGCTCATGGGTTAGCGTTTTATATATTATGAGTAATAGTAACCAAATTGAATGCAAACTAAATAAACATTATTGGTGGAGCATTGCATACTTTAGCAGTTAATTGTTTGCTGTAACTAGGCTGCTTACAGATAAAGAAGGGGGGGTTGTCACATGAATTATAAATATGGAACAATTAGATAATTTATTCCTTTTAAGTTTAAATCAAGTCAAATTTTTATCTAAGGTTTACTTTGTTTTGATCATCAGAAACTACTAACATTTCTTCTTATTTATGAGCACCTGAACCAAAGATTCCTAATTACACTATATCAAAATAATGACCATAAGAAATATCATACATTTGATGCAAGTGTCAGATGTCATTCTACAGAAAGGCTTTTAACAAGCATTTAGAAATAATTGAGCAAGATAGGTTAATACAAAGCTGCTTTCATATCATATCTTAAATTTTTCAAAGACAACTCTGGCGTTCACGGAAGAACATCGATATTTCCATTGACATGTTGGATAGTAACTGAGCTTAGAAGTGCCTTCTTTGGTTACTACAATAAGAGAGAGAAAATTCTGACACCATATACAATAACTCTCCAAATAATAATGCCCTGTTATGTGTATATCATAGAAACCTCAGCAAATACCTTTCAGTATAGCTTTTTCTAATTAAACAATAACTAGTATAATGACATAAAGTTTTACAACTAAAATCCTTTATGTGACCAGAAATGTTCCCCCGAACACACGCCTAAGAAAAATTTTTAAACATGTCAAAGAAAAATATTTGGAGAAGGATGCCATATTTAGTAGTAAGATTTTTAGTTGTTAACAATGGCACAATTATTTATGCATTTAACTTTCCTTAAATGTATTTTGTATGTTCTTGCATGAATGAAGACACTGAAAACATTATCTATACATATAAAAGGAAATGTTTATACACATATGTCTGCCATGTTCAAATAAATAAGAAATTTGGTAAACATGTAATTTTAATAGTGATTCAAAGCAAAGTGAAAGGAAATTTTAAAATGAAATTTTTTTAAAAATAGTTTCTGCTTTGGGCGATTCTTTTACATGTACACCAAGAGCATCATTTTTAATGATGTAATAAATAACTATAGCATAAAAAAACAAATGTCACATGTAAGAAATTTATTTTGTACATCTGGTGCAATTTACTGAATTTTGATAAGAAAAAAAAATAATATCCACTGTTTGAAAGACTTAAAGAATTGAAACCAAAATTCCTACATTCAATTTCATCATACTATCAATGTAAGGCAACTGCTAATTTCAAAGAAACAGCAATTGGAGCACTGTAACCAATTTCAAACAATAAAACATAATATCAGACACTAAATAATTTTCTTCATTAGGGTGAAATTTTATATAATAATGATATAACAAAGGAAGAAATAAGTATTAATGATTTCAAATATAAAATACATTTAAACATGATTATAAAAACTATTTTAATAAAACTTTTACCATTTATCAAATATAAGACAAAAATTCAAATTCTTAAAAAACTTATCCTTTAATTTAAAAAAAAATCATACATAAAAAATACTATATAAAACTATCCAGCTTACCATGTACAGTAACATTAGCAGAAAAATATGATCCATATGTTTTAGGTTTAAAGGCAATCCATAAATATGGCCCAGTAGCTCTAATTATTTGTCCTATACAGTAAAGATTGCATAATTAAATTAAACAATTCAAATAATAAAACAAGAATTTAACTAAGAAATTATTTGGTTAAAATAATTATCCTATTTTGCATTTTAGACCTTACTAATATTTGAAAGTTATTCTTAGCTGTCTAACTTAGCATGTGGTGAAGATGCTTGCAATACACATAATTCCAATTCCTATAAAATATGAATACCTCAAATGTAAGAAAACGACACAATCTATTTTAAAAGCAATCTGGTTTCTTGTACAGAGCTCTATGAAAAAAATTAAGAGCTACTTGTGGTAAGAACTACATCTGGTGTATTTCAGTAATATTTTCTTACTAATTACTAGTTACATTTTATAAATGTTAATAAAGTGTTTGCAACATAAGAAAGCTTTAAGTTTGTAAATGTAAGTATAAGAAATGCAAATTTCATTTTAGATTCGACTTATCAAATTCATTGGTAGAAGTTGGAGGAAATTGTAAAGCAAAAAAAAAAAAAAAAATGTACAACAGCAGTTGATTAACAGAATTGTGGAAGGGATTTAAAAATCATTTAAATTAATTAAAAAGTGACTGATGATGTGCAAACATAAGCAAGAAAATGTGCTATAATATCCTATTAAAACTTCACCACATCCTGATCTAAAAAAGATGGTATTCTTTAACATACTGCGATTTGCAAGCAATACTACTTTATGGATTTTTTATATTAAACATATATAAAAACTTACTTTGAGTACTATTCACATTTGAAGTCGTAATCTGAAGTAAAGGTGGCGAAAGCTCGCTTGCTCCATCATTAACTGACACTATATCCAAAGGATTATCAAAATGATGTTTGAATATATCTAGACCCAAAATGTTTTTATGATCTGAATGTTCAAATACCCAACGACATTCTGTGATGATTGAACCGTTATTTAAAACTTCTGGTGGCGACTGAAACATGAATTTTGTATCTTGTGCTGTTAATTGTTTGTATCCACTACATGCTGAAAATAAATTTTTAATTAAAATTATAATTTAAGAATTGTTTCAAAACAGGAGAACAATATGTATTAATTATCAATATTTTTATTTTATAAAATAATAAATAACAGAGGGAATTAACTTACCACTGTCTACAAGAGAAAATTCCAAGCGATAATATTCAGTAGTTGGTAGAGTCATCTTAACCTCAATAGACATGGGGGAATCCTTTAGAAAGAAGTCCGTTGGAGGATCTAGTTAAATGAAAATTCAATACCAACATCAGATTTAAATCAGCTTTACTGCACATTAAAGTTTAATTCCAAAGTTAATAAATGATTCATTTTTTCCTGTTAATTTTAAAATGTTAACATTTTATGAAAATATTTACGGACTGAAAGGATACAACTTCTCTCACATTAAATACATTTAAGCCTACAATGAATATCTTCTCAATCCAACAAGCAACAACACACACACACACACACACAAGAAGAAAAAAAGTTAATACAGAATTCATGGAATATTTTGTTACATTTTTTTTAATATAATCAACTTTTAATAAATATTGCTTCATCAACATTACAATCATATCCTCTAACAAAGCAAACGATTTTAGAGTTAAGCACAAATGCCTTTTGCAATATTAGTAATCCAGCTATAAGTATTTTAGAAAACTGTTTGAATTTGAAGGGACAATTTATTGAAAAAGGGGTGCCCATGCTTACAAACACTTGGCAAGTTTAGAAATACATGAAAATTAGCTAATAATTCCTCTATAGGCAGAAAAATTTTCTAGAAAAAAAATCACTTGCTAAATGAATACATTTTTGGTTTGCTCACCATTTCTAACCTTCATTATTAAGCAATTTTGAAAGTAATGATAATTAAACTAGATAAATAAAAATAATAGAATGTCTTCAAAATAGTTTTATCATACAAAACATTTTTTTTAATGTCATCATGCTGTTCATTTCAGGATCATGAAACTAGGATGATTGTATTCTAAAAAGAGATAAGGTGTAAGAAAATGGCATTTCCAGAATTATGTTGGGTTATGGTCTTAATTTCCATCCAATTAGATGCATTTTGTTTCTGCCCTTTCTCCTCACATGTCGTTTGAGATCTTTAATATTTTATTTTACTTCAAAAGGTGCATTGCTAATATTGCTGTTCAAATGGCATTTCAAGTGTTGCAAGAATGGCAGAATATTTATATAACCATATTAAAATTTTGTGATCAAGAAGCAGAAAATTATTCTAGTAATATATAGTACAAAATGCATCAATCAGGCTGCTGAGATTTCTATTATCATCATTAATAAGGGAGCAACAGAAGAATTCAACTAAATCTTGCTACTAAAATAAGAGAAAAAATATATTTACATAAGAATACAACTTGATGAATTTGACTGCAGTATTGCTGATGAAATGACTTATGGTAATAAGGAAGGGATGCTTTTTGATTAAATTATTCTCTGTGTTCCAGGGAGAAAAAAAAACTTTAATATGCAGTTTCTTTTTTTTTTCTTATGTAAATAACCCAAATTTAAAAAATTAAACAATAAAAACATTCAGCTTATTAAATTATTATTTCCTTTAGGGACAACATACTGAAAATAAAACTTGTGCTTAGGCATGTTTTATTTCTGAGAAAATATGCTTTTTTAAGGCAATTTTGAAAAGTTTTACTTTTTTGTACTTTTTAATTTCAAGAATAATCTGAGTGTAAACATTTTAACCATAATATTTCATCTCATCCCTAGTGAAGCAAAATCAGCCCTTCTGGGTGCATATACAATAGTAAAGAAGCTTTCTGCATTTAACACACTTGGTAATACACTTAGTTTACTTGTCCTATGCTAAACCGCACTCAATATCTTTGCTATAAAGTCTGCTTAAATTATAGCCAAAATTAGAGTCTAGGAAATTTTGATTAAACATATTTATTTTAAGCAAAAATGAAACAGTTAAGAACACCAAACAAAAATAAGCAATGAAATATCTAACTGCAAAGTAAATGATAAATCAAGATGTACACATGTTAGAAATGAAATTTAAGCAAACATATCAATGTTTTGAGGATTTTAAAACACCAGCTATTTAATATGAATATAACTGATATATATTATATAATTATATCAAATTATATTATTATCTAAATATGAATATATTTTGATAATACTAATATCTAGTTAAATTTTTCTACTTTCTGCTTCTATTAGAATAATTTAGATGTTTTACTTTTCATGACAGCAAAACAAAAATTTTAAAATAAAATAATTTTAATAGCTTTCTAAGAAATTTACATAAAGACATATATGATTTAAATTCCTAGTTTAATTGAAAAAAATGAAGCACATGAGAAAAAAATCCAATTTTAGCAAACTTTTCATAGAATTTGAATAGAATAGCAAAATTTTCATAGAAAATTGAAGTGATTCATTTTTTGTTATCTTTTTTTATTAACTTTTTCTTTTAAAGTTAGCCATTTTTATAATAATGGCTAACTTTAAAAAAATAAGTCAGTTTAACTAATCAATTTTTAAATACATTAATATAACTATTATGAACTCTTGAATTTCGTTAAAAAATATTTTAGCAGCAAATATTTGGAACCTAAAAGAGCAAAATAAAAAGAAATTTCCTAAGCATAAAAGATCTATTTTATTTGTAAACAGTGAGAAAGAATGCTTAAATATATTAATCAAATAAAAAAAAACAATTTTATGACAATTATATAACAGCAGTTTAATTTTAATTACTTTCTTGGAAGTCAAAAACAAACAAAAGATAAATAAATGAATTTTTAAAAAATGAATTTTACATAAGCAGCTATTATAGTATTATTATTAAACTCATATAAACATTATCAGAAATAATTTCTCTTTTTTTAAGTTTCATTTTGTTCAGTTTATTCATCACATGCTGAAGAACTCAAAAATAAAGTGCAAAACAAATAAATCAGGAATAAACTTTAAAAACAGGAAGAACAAAGAATAAAACAAAACAGTAAAAATAACCATACTAACCGATTTCAACAATTATTGGTTTTTACTAAATAATAAAAAAGAAATGTTTAAATATACTAGTCAAATACAGAAAAAAACATGTTTACAAAATCTAAACCATCTTAAAAATGCAATATGCTTAACATAAACTGAAAATTTACATATCTTATTCAAAAGAAATTCATTCATCAAGATTTATGCCTTTTAGCTTTCAAATTTAATAATGCTTAATAAAGAAATTACAAATTCAATTCCCAAGTGCATGCACATAAATATTGGGTAGGCAACTAAGTGGATGTTACTTTTGTCGATAGATTCACTTTACACTTTCTTTTGTTGTGTTAATGTGGTCAGAGCATCTAATCTATATTTTTTTCTTACTGTGTGGACTTCTACTTATAATTAGTAAAAAAATTATATCAATTAGTTCTTTAGTTTTGTTTTTATCCCAATTTAATAAGGGAGAAACAGGATGTGCACTTCCAACACACTTTATTGTATTACTTCTGAAAAGGCAAGAACGCATCACAAGCACAAAAGTAGTTATGTGCCGTATGTGGAGATGAAGCCTTAAAAGAAAGGTAGTGTCAAAATTGGTTAGAAAGATTTCGTTCTGGTGATTTTTCACTGAAAAATGTACAACAATATAGCCGCCCAGTCAAAGTGGATGAAACCCATATCAAGGTCATTATCGATTCAGATTGTCATAGCACAAAACAAGATACTGCAGAGAAGCTCAATGTATCACATACATGCCTTGAAAAAAAATTAACAACCCTTGGTTATGTCAAGAAACTTGATTTATGGATTCCTCACCAGCTAAAGGAAATTCATTTGACGCAAAGGCATTAGCATCTGTTATTCGCTTCTGCAATGAAAATGATCCATTTCCGAAAAACGTAGTTACTGGCGACGAAAAGTCGATAGTTTATAAAAATGTTACTCGCAAGAGATCAAGGGTGAATCAAGATCAACCAACCCAAACAACATCAAAAGCAGATTCACCAAAAAAAAATTAGGCTGCCAGTCTTGTGGGATTACAAAGGAATTTTATATTTTGAATTCATACCACAGAACCAAACGATCAATTCAAATGTGTGTGTTGAACAACTCAACAAACTGAATGATGCAATTGAAGAAAACTGGCCGGTATTGTCAAATCGGAAAGGTGTTGTTTTCCATCATGATAACGCAAGGCCCCCACATCTTTGGTCACTCGTCAAAAATTATTGGAACTGGGTTGGGATGTTTTGCATCCCCACCATATAGCCCTGACCTTGAGTCTTCGGATTACCATTTGTTTTGTTCCATGTAAAACTCTTTAAAAGGTAACATTTTTAATAACAGGGATGATGTCAGATCACACCTAATTCAGTTTTTAAATAGCACAGACCAGACATTTTACGAACGGAGAATTTTTCCACTGCCAGAACGATGGGAAAAGGTCATCGATAAAAACTGGCAATACCTAATTGAATAAAGTTATTTTTTCAAACAAAAATTCTGAATTTTACTTCTTATTTGAAATTGGCAATGGCTTAGTTGCCAACCCGATATAATAAAGCCTCTTTCCTAAAACATTAATGTAATGAAAATTTTTACCATTCTTGTTGTAAGGTCCATCCTTAGTAGTCCCTTTCAAAGAAACCCGAGATGTAGTAAAATTAAATTCTTCAAACCTAAATGCAGGAATGGCTCTTTCATGTTGATCTTTATTAAAATTATATGTGCAATCAATTTCAGTAACCCCATTTGTATAAATTGGTGAATGAATGATTTGAAGGCCTGGAGGAATAGGCAATGAGCAAGCTGAAAAAGAATAATATTTGTTTTTAACAAACAATAACATTTAAAAGAAATTTATACAAGAAATAATTTTTTAAAAAAGTTGCTATATAATGATAGGTCAATGAAAAAAAGTCTTTTTTCATCTTTTCTCCAAGAGAATGCAATAAGCTTGAATTTTAAATAAATGTTTAAAAATCAAAATTTATATTATTCATTTCACTTATGTTAAAGTTCTTATGTAGTAACCAAATAGTTAATGAAGATATTATTAGTTTTTAGCCGAATTTCAAGAGCATATTAAAACAAAAAAAAATTTAGATAATTTGTTTACAAAATTTTCATTTTTAAAAAAAGAAACAATTTCATTACCTTTGTATGAATCTAAAAGTTTAAAACAATACTTAATTGTTATAATTTGTACTTTCATTGTTTAAATAAAATTCAGTCAAGATTCTTTAAAAAGATTATCATCTTTAATACCAACATGTTTTAAACAGATAATGAGCAGGGGGAAAAAATTATCATATTATTTGATTTTCAACATTACATGAATACTACAATAGTATTTTTCTTCAGCATCATATCATTTTGAAGAAATTAAAAATATTAATATCATAACATACATACGATTAAATTTGCAATGAAATATAAATACATATACGTAGTAAATAAGCATTGAAAATAAAAGAATTTATAGCTTAATTTGATGTTTAGTCATTTATAAGTTTTCTCAAGTCTAATTTGGCAGAACTATTGATTATCCAAGAATATGCCCCAAATTCTTTTCAGTATTCTAATTAAGTCAACATTAGGCATTAACTTAATTTCAATTTGAAAATTTTTAAAAAATTCACTAAATTACACAAAGAAACAAAAACCAAGAATGGAAAAAAAAAATAGGCAATGAATATCTTTAATTATTGGCCACTGAAGTAAGACATAATCATAACAAGAAAATCAATAGTACATAAAATTATTATGATAATCAATAAATGATTTATCAAACCCTCCTTCAGGTATTGACATTTCAGTAAAAAATAATGGCTTTAATTACAAAGATATTAAACTTGACATTCTAAACAAATTTATAAAAATTTAAAATTTTACAATTGCTATCATTTCCTTTCATCCCCCCTCATTTGCATAAACATTAATCTGTATATAAAATAAATTTAGTTAAAAAACTGAAAATCTACAATACTAAGCATTCTAGTGGTAAATTGGAGCGCCAAGAGAAAAGGAAAATCAAGTTAGTAAAATTATTATAAGAATTCTATACCAGCCATACTTATTATATTTTAATACCTACTATTTGTCTTTGACTATCAAGTAGTACAATGAGGTGACCGATATTGAAAAGCATGTAGTTAAATCTTTTCTAAGAAACATGATCGAACAGGATTTTTCAACAAAATATTCTTAAGTTTAGATAAATATTAAACTCGTACTATTATAAGAAGATTCACACATTCAATTAATCCTGTTATAATATCTTCATGTTATTTTCTAAGATCATTTAAAATTTGAGTTTCAATTTGAAAACAATATCATGATCATATAAAAATAATTCAATTCACACTGCTAAACATGTTTCATAATTTACATACGAGATTTCTGTAACTGAACAAAATTTAATATAGTATAATAAGAGAAAAAATTGATAATATTTCATACATAACATCTATTTCAAGAAAGAACAGAAGTGTTAAAAAAAGGGGAGGAGGGAGAGACAAAAAATTCTTATTGTTTATTTTGGTGGGGGGAGGCTGAAATATGATTGCAACATTCTTCACCCCCTCCCAAATGTTAAAAAACATGGTAGAAAAAAGAAATCTGAACAATACAAAACAAATATAGCATAGTTATACTCGTCCAATTTAAAAGCAACAGTTATCCTGGTGTGATTCTGTTATTTTAACCCAAATATATGAGGACAGCACCCAAGCAGATGCCCATCTATAAATTTCCACAACAACAAGAGGGCATTTGACCTAATTGATAGTGCATCAGGTTGGGAAAAAATTAAATATCTTTAGAACTTAGTTGGCAATAACACGAAAAAAAATAAGACACACAAATAGTGAGGAGGAAATTTTAATATAACAATGGGATGAATTAAAAATATATTTAAAAACTTTTATAAATTAATATTTAACATTTTCCACCATCTAAATTAATGTAACTGAAATCCATTTTTTAAATTTACAAATGGTTTAAAAATTGTTAGAGGGTTTTAATATTTTTCAAAGATGTTTTACAAAACCCTCAAAATTTGCTTATTAAAAATTACTGAAATCCGTTTCAGTTTTAATAAATAAGTTCAAAATCCATGAATATAAAAATTTCTGGCAAATTTGATACCTCTCAATAATAATGTGTTCTACAAAGTATCAAACATATATTTTTAGCTTTAAAAATAAATTTCTGTTAATGATTTTTAAAATATTGGTTAATTCATCATTAGTCACTTGTACTCTTATTCTACAAGCTGTTTTCAAAAAAAGATATATCATTTACACTATATAGGAAAAGGCTATCAATGTATATGAGTATAAGAAAAGATTATTCAAATGTTTACATTGAAAAAAGATATCATACCTTCACTCACAAAATATCCATCAAAATGTCTTAGATAAGAAGTATCATTTCCTTTAAGCTTGATACATAAGGATGCCTCATTAGTAATAATTGTGACAGATCCTACAAGAAGTCAAAGGTTAGGTTGCATTTTACATTCATTAATCAACACAAGTAATTAAAGCTTTAAATTAAAAACAATTTACAGTAATAAAATATTTCAATTACAATACATATCTAAAAGCTTGTTCATCATGAATGCTAATGAAGTATAGGCAAAATATGATTTACGCATGGAATTTATTGTAATGAAACTTAAAAATTGTATTTTTAAAAAAAAGTTCAGATTTTCCTACACACATGTGTACTAGATACATTTTAATATAAATAGAAAATCCTGAATTGAATGCATTTTTACACTAAAAATACATTATATAAAAAATTTCAAGATGGTACAAAGTACGATTTGTCAACAAAAAAAAAACAAGAAAACTTGGGCATTGAAGATTTTATAAGCCTTTGGTATCAAAATAAACCTGGATTAAAGACAATTCAAATAACAAATAAATTAAATTCCATAAAAGTTGTTTAATTTTATGATTTTTAATGCAGAATTATCAATAATTACAATTCAAATACATCAACTTATATTAAAATTTTTAAAGCTAAATAAGAGACATAATCTTAACTAAAAATGATTACTAAGAGAACTAACTGCACTACCTGAATGTAAATAAATGAAAATTAAACAGAAATTTAATTAAGTTATGAAATTTGAGAAGACCACTTTTTTTTTAAATAACTGATAGCATAGCAAAATAAATAAATCTTTTTCAAGCAGAAAAATTTCTTAAAAATTAATGTCCTTAGAATCATATTGTTTTAACAAATTAATTCATCAATTATGGTCAGTATTTTAATGGAAAAAATATTAACACAAAAAATATTTGCAATAACTAAAATTCATTATAATAATGTGAGAGATAATTTAAAAAGTAAGAAAAGGTCAATTATGTGAACAATGTTCCACCTATGTAATGGTACATTTCCAACTAAGACATTATAGCCTTGATGGTAGAGGGTTGCAAACAGGTTCAGCATAAAAATATTTAGACTAATAAACATAATTTCCAAAAAATATAACATATCAAGGGAAAAAATATTAGGCTAATACAAACACTAGCAAATTTGGTTGGTTAAGTCTTTATATCTTATACTCACTTATTAAAATAAACACTAAATATCTGCTTAATCTCTTAATTTTTGCTCCCGTCAAAGAGATGGGCTGGGATTTCGACTTCCATTTCTCACGCCCGTGATGTTGCTGGGCTAGGGTGTTCAGTAGTAACACGACAAAACAATTATAACCAATTCCTTTCGTTTACTCGGTAGTCATTTTATTTCTCATTTTATACACCAGATGTCAGTAATAGTCTATCTTAAATGTAATTGCAGATTATTTTCAACCAGGTGAAACCACCACACTAATCAAATATGTGTACTTGTGATATATATTTTGCAATCTTAGTTCAGAGCCCGCCCAGTTACTTCTTAACACGTGGCTCCGTTGAACATGCCTGGTTTGTGTTCTGTGTTAAAATATATTTTTTAATATTGTGTTCATTATGGAGTGTAAAGTTTGATGTTCCAGAAGAGATAAGAACAATAAGAGATGCAGGAAGGAAACTCGATATTATTGTTCAGATTGTAATGTTGGCCTCTGTATCTCATGCTTTGAAATTTACCAAACAAGAAAAAATAACTAATCTTTATTTATATTAGATCTAAGATTAATAAAATTCTCTTTTAATGTTTAAAAGACGTAATTCTTAAATTTTCGTTGCTTGTGGAAAACCTACATTCAGTCAAAATAAGCTTCAATGTTGGCTTTTCACAAAATTTTAATTTTTTAAAATTTCAATCTAAAAAATATCAAAAATTAAAAACTGAATGCATGTGTTGTTCATGCACTTATTTTTATATAAATTTCTTAAATAAAAAAATACACTTTTATGATCCTTTTCTTGAAAATTATCCGATTGTAAAGGGGTTAAATATATAACTGATATAAAAGGATATTACGTAATAATAGATCTCATAAACAAGTAAAAATCCGTGGAATTCTTTATTAAAAATTGAATTAAAATTAATAATGAAGTTGGAATAAGAAAATAATTTTCCAGTTTACTAAATGTGGGTTGCAAAATACCAAAGTCAGCCACTAATAGTAATAAATGCTTTTAAAACTTTTAAGGATTTGAACAGGTTACTTATTTGTAATAAAGCCCAAAAGAAAACTTCTATTTTAAAAGCATTAGCACAGAAATTGTTTGAATTTGACTGCTTTTCATGATCTCAAATTGTGGAATTTAAGATTTTGAAAATGATACATTTAAATGATGTATTAATAACAAAATCTCATTTGCAATATCTACTTTTAAAAAAATTCTAGCACTGAACAAATTTCACATGAATGAAAATATATTATTACTTAATTGGAAGTTCTTTTAACACTTACCATTTTGAGCATATAAAGGTGGTATTAAAGACAGAGATTCATTATCAGATTCTTCAATGCTTTTGTATAATGTGACTGCATCATTTTCATGAAGAAAAAGATTATGTATAAACAATCTTATTTGAATTGTCTTGTTCTTCTTTTCAGGTACAATATTCCATTTACAAACACCATCAGTAAGATTTGTAATAGACAGTTTGAAACCACCAGAAGTTTGAGTAGAATTCTGTCCACATGTCACTGCAAAAAAAAAAACGTAATAACACCATAAAAAATTTTAATATTTAGAATTTGCATATACCAAGCATAAAGCAAGAAAAGTCTTCTACATAAAGAATGAATTAATCATCAATAATAATTAGATTATAGATTCATGAATTTCAGTTACAAAAAAAAAATTAAAAATAACTCTTTATAGAAGAAATGTTATTTTTGAAGAAAAAAAATATATATAATATCAAAGGGTTTTTTTTTTTTTTTTGCTCCAATATATTTAAAGTTAGTAACTCTCTGAGAAAATTGCATTAATTTGTTTAATCATAAGTAATATATTTTTCAAATCAAACCTCTTTTCATTATATTTCCCCTCATTATATAGTCAAGCATCATTCTTTGGAGGTAAGGCAGAGGTAGAGACAGGATTAAATATCAATTCAAATGAGAAATTCCAGTATTAAATATATATATTAGATACAAGTTTTTTTCAACCTGTTTTCTATACTTCTCTATTCGGGTACAATATATAATTCAAATTATAACTGATTTTTTTAAAGACCTTTTCATAATTTATTCATGTGCCATTGCAATAGAAATATGGCAGGTGAGGTTGTCATTCATTACAAAAAATAAACTTTGTATATCAAAAGAAATGCATGGACAGTATCTAAAATGTCAAGTTATTCTTATTTCTCATATAATATTTTAATTTTGAAAATCAAACCTAAACCCTCAACTACAAATATATATTTTGCATAGTTAATGATAAGCATATAAGAATATTTTACTTACAATTCTTTCCTTTTTTCTCAAGCTTTATATCATCACCTGAATCAGTACTCTCTGAATTAATAAATATGAAAAGGTAACAGAGGGTAGCACCTAAAATAAAATGTTTAAAAAGTAATTTAAGGTCCAAACAATGTGTGTAATAAATTAAAAGAATTACATTCCTAAAAGTTAATAGCAACCATATAGCATAAGAGATGTAAAATAAACCCATTTTAATGATATGATAAAAAGTAAAACAGCATAATTTTTTTAACGCAATAAGGGAGACATGAATTAACTAGCATTTTACAAAAAATATTTCAGGAAAATCGGACAGAAAAAGACTTGGGCAATGAATATATATATATATATATATATATATATATAAACTGATATATCACATTTAATACATACAAATTAAACAATTTCATTTCCAAAATATTTTAAATACTAAAAATTCAATCAAATAAGTATCGGAATTAAAAAGAACTCATCTAATTATTGTCGTTTCAGTTAACATTTCTACAAAAATTTAACTATGTTACTTTAACAATTTTTCTCACCATCAATTACTAAAAATTCGACATACAGAGTTTTCACACTCTGAATTCTCTCGACTTAAGTTTGCTTGGTTTAGGATACTCTTACTATTTAATAGATTTAAATTAAATTTTAATGAATGACATTTTCTTTTTAGTCGATTAACTTCAACAAATAGGCCCCTTCTCTATTAGATTTGTCTATATGCTTGGCAGATATATTCAGTTGAGTTCTCTCACAATATGTATAATAGTGATCAATGGTCCCATTTTTATATCCTTTGGCAATTAAGGTGCAAAATCTCTTCATCAATTTTTATTAATATTAATTAAATAAAAAAGACAAAATATATATACTCTTGGATTTAATTTTTTTGAACAATATGCATAACCACTCTCATTTTTATATTTAAAAAATAATATGCTAAAACTTTGCAAGCACTTTAAAAAAGGCTAACATGTTAGATTATATCAAAAATCAAAGTATCACAATACGGCATTTACCACAGAATACTATTTAATTAAATACTGACTCTCCACTAAAGCAAAATATTCAGTTAGAATGGATTTCATCTGCCTGAAAAATTTGAAGAGCTTTCAAGCTATTCCTTGGCAGTAAAACAATATGTAACGCATAATTCACAGAGATCCTCTCAGCAAAAAAGCGACATTTAAAATACTTAATGTATTTTCAGGTTTACATGTTGTTGTTTTTTGTTTGTTTATTTACAGAGAAAGCAAAACTATTGACAGCATCCAAATTTTAAAAAGTACAGTAATAACTCAAGAATAAATGGTAGATCGCAGTTTACTGAAAACTTAATATATAATTTATAACAACTTTCAGGCATAAAATTTTGTATAAAAATTGGATATAATTCCATTAAAAATTTAAAATATTTTCGTTACACCGACTTACAAATCTACAATAATTATGAAAATTTATTAACTTATCCACTGAGAAATCCCTGTAACCAATTAACACACAGGTTTCGATAAAACAAATCGGTAAGCAATCCAATCGGAATTTAAGTTTCTTGAGATTTGTTTATATACATATATATTAATAGAAGATGTAAAGATATATAGTTAAGTAGTCAAAGATATAAAGTAGCCTTCGAAACACTTCGATAAAAATCATTCTTTAATCCGGTAACTCGCCAATAAAGCTATTTTTAAATTTCCATCCAATTATAAGGGGAAAAAAATTACAAATACAAAAAAAAAAAAAGAAACTTACAAAATGCTAATTTCCACATGTTGATGACTGTTTGATTTCAGTGCAATACTATACCTTGCATCCAACAAAACCTATAATAAAAAGGTAGTATTAATTTTTCATACGCGGTCGCAATAATAAGAGATGCAATTAATTGTATGTACTTATAATAAAGGTATTTCTATTTAAGTAAGTTCCTAATCTTAACAAAAAAAATATCTTAAGCAACACCATAGATTCAATAAGATAATAATTACATATAATTTTCAATTTAAAACAAAACTTCAAAGACTGTCATGAACACAAAATATTGCCGGCATGAACACAATAAAATACGCATTACACGTTTAACACCAATTTAACGTACTTCTATAAAGATTCGGCAAATAAATTAAAGATTTCTCTCAAACCTTCAGGGCAGCAGAGTAAAGAGAAGATTAAAGAACGTAATTGACAAACATTTATATAGATAATTCCCGATATCTACAGAAAAACGGAAAGGTACTTCCCCGATCCTAATCACATTCAACTTTCCAAAACTGAAGCGAAACTTTTCTCTCACAGTTATCAGACAGTTATTGAAAATACGAACCGTAACCAAAGAAGAAACTAGTGGTTTGCAAAAAGTGGATTAAATGCTATGTGTGACAGATATACATCCTTTGCCTTTCTCACCTTAAGATATTGTGATAAACACCTTGTTTATAGAAATTAAGGTAATTTGTATAAAAAAATTCTTGTATTTTTTTTCTTTTCCCATGAACATTTTTTAAATTCCTAAATATGTTGAAAGGTGGCCTGTGTCTGATTTTTTTTTCTTCCGGAAGAGTTGTTATTATTGCTCTTGTTTTTATTTGAAAGATGTGAAATTTTATCGTTGCTTCGTAAAATTTCAGGCTGACTTTATAATAGTATAAATTAAGACTGATTAGTGTTCTTATTGAAATGGCACGCATTTAAAACCTTTTTTTTTTCAAAATATAAAAGATAATTTTATTAAAAGAATTCTTAACTTTTCAAAAGGACAAGGAAAGGGCAACGAGATCGTTATTTATATATTACCATATGAAATAGGAAATAAGAACATAAAAGTAGTGCTTATTTTCTTTTTATTAATGTATTTAAGCTATTAATGAAAAATAAAACAGCCATATGTTCTTTAATTGTAGTCATCCAATATAAATCACAGATCCAATTAAGTTTGTTTTCATTTCGTACAAAACCTCATGAACTCTGGATATATCAAAGTTAACCTACCTTCACCACAGCATTTTTTTTTGGGGGGGGGGGGATAAAACCCACAACATAGTTTCCCAAACCCGATTTCGGAAAATTTTGATTCATGTGAAAACTTTTAGCTGTTATCTTCCTGTATATCTTCAATGATCATGCGAACCATGATCACTCTCCATTTTCCAATAAAAATTGAAAAGACATTATTTCACAGTATATTTTTACTGTGATGAAAAAACTGACGAAACAAATAAGAGTCACAAAATCGATTTCCTTAATTTTCGTTTAATTTCAAAGCTGATGATCTCAGAATCATTATTAATTCTCTGTTGACTCTCACTGCTATTTGTTTTAAAGAGAAATAAAAAAAATAAGGAAATATTAACTACTTCCTATGGTGAAAACGTGCAACATACTTCACTACAATTATATCGATTTCGTAAATTTTTCGGTTTCATATGAATTTTTATTGCCCATAGACCAAATAGAGACCACAATGGTCGTCTATCATCTTAAACCCCATTACGAGGGACATTTCAAAATTAAACTCAATCAAAACAGAACTCAATCTCAACTACTGGACCAATTTTTCTAAATTTCAAAGCATATTAATTTCAATATTTTGAAATATAACTAATCAATCAGAGTACACAATCATTATTCTGGAAATATAATTTAAAATAATTCTTCTTATTTAGATTGCATGTAATTTCTCAAAGTTGATTAACAGACTAGATAATTAATATGAATATTAGCTATCTTCGGCTACAAAATTAATGGTATTATTACAGTCACATAGATCAATTTTGATAAAATTCATTTTATCAAAATTGATTCTATTCTAATTTATACTTTTTGTTTAATAATCACAGAGCACTCTGCTTGCTGAGTTTTCCAAATGACAAAATATACTGCATTATTGAGATGGAGAACTCTAAAAGGTTTTTTTTGTTTGTTTTGTTTAGTATTCCTCAAAAATTTAAGTGGACAAGCACAAAACATTGATTCGTATCTAGAAGTTACGAATTTTCATAGTAAATAAAAATGTGTGAAATCTGCATAGTAAAAATTTGACATTATGCTGAAGTGGAGAACTCAATCAAGATTTTCTCCGACAGAGAATGTGTTACGAAATATTGTTTTCGAGATTTCTCTTGAACATTAAGGGTTTGAGAGAGCAGGAATCCATTGATAACATATCTATGAGTCATTATATTTCATATAAATGAAAATTTGCTAAATTAGTACAGTGATTATAGCTCCAAAAATTAACAGTTCATGGATTTTAATTTTATTTAAAATGTATGTTAGTGGTTGCTGAGTCAGTGATCTGAGAGTTTGGTGACGAATTTGATGACAAAATGAATATTCCTGGAAACAGAATTTAAACGATCCGTCCAACAGAAACTGAGATTCGCAATTATTGACCTAGAAGATTCTCAGCCCGTCTCTCGGGAGCTATAAATGACCGGCATTCTCAAGCTGCAAGGTGAATTGAATTGAACTAGGAGAGGAGTTAAAGTCGAAGGCAAGTAACGAGTCGTCAAGAGGATTATGAAGCAACAGCGGAATAGTCCGACGAAGAACCAGCGTGTGAAGCTCAAGTGAAGCTCAAGCGAGTGCTGAATTGAGTTGAGTGCCGAATCCTGTTCTCTACTGTGGAAGCATCGTTGTGCATATGTGGAGTAGCCAATCGTGTGGTAGTAAGTCGGCAGATAAAGTGAAAAGACAATGAGAACTTCAGCCGTTTGGTGAGACCGTGGAGCGAAGATCTGAGAATTCTCTCTCCTGTTGGATTCTGTCTGGCAGCTTTGTGTGCAGTGGTCTATTAATAATGTGTTACTGTTTGTTGTAGTGTGATGTTGTGTGTTCGTTTCGGCTGTACATATTTTTCGTATGTGTATTACTCGTCCTTGTGTTAGTTTATTCGTGTCAAATAAAAGTCATTGTTTTCTACTGAAACTTGTTGATTGTCTTCTCACCATACACTCGCTACAAGCGAGTCCGGTGATCCGTAAAAATATATTACTAGAAGTTTGTAATGTTGCTTCCCAGCATGGTTAGTTCAATTGCTGGAAAGGCCGTTTTACGATAAGCTCTGCTGGGTGCCGATCGGATGCCAAATCAATGATCTCAGGGTTTGGCGACCATATGGCGAAGAATTTGGCAATTTTGGCAAAAAAAAAAAAAGATAATACTGAAAACTTCCAGAATTTTAGAGATTAAAAAAATAGGAACAGAGGTATGTCTGATTGTTTCAGAAACTCATTTGTCCCTCTCACAGGAACAATAAAAGCAGTCTCAAGCTGAAGTCGCAATCGTAGAAAGAGTCAAGAGAGAGTAGTTAGATCAGTCCAGTGAAAAGCAAGCTTTGTGTGGATCTCAAGCGATTGATGAATTGAGCTGTGTGCCGAGTCCTGGTTGTTAACCATGGAAACAGCATCAAGTTGTGTGTGGAGTAGCCAGGCACAGACAGTGGAATATTGCAGACATTTTCAGAAACCGCACATGTAGCTAGGCAATTTCTCACCTCTTGCTGAATTCTGTCTGGCCGTTACGTGTGTAATGATTTTTATTATTAACTATTACTACTACTTCTAGGCTGTTTGTTGTGTGTGCTGCTGTGTATTGCATGTGCGCATCTTAGCTGTACATTTGTTGTCTTTGTATTCGTTTCCTTCGTGTTAATAAAAGTCGTCATTCGTTATTGAAGCCTTCTCATTGTATTTTATTATCGGCCATCAAATCAAAAGAACCCTGAATCCATAATAATATAATAGCTTTTTTTACAAAAGAGGTTTTTTTATGGAGGAAAAAAGTATCTTTTATGAAAAAACAATATTAAATTTAATAAATGTTTATACAAATGTTAATGAATCTCTGAAAATACTAAGTACGCAATTGCAATTGACAGCACACAAAGAAAAAGAATATTTTATTGTGGTACCATCTAAGTAGGATGTAAATTTAACCAATGCCGTAGATTGGAACAAAATAAGCTATAGTTATATCAAGTGCAGAAAGATGATACTGTTACGTTTTTAGCGTAGCGGGTTCGGATTGAATGGACTTTACTTGAGAACAGCACAAACAAATTTATTTACAGCTATTTACAAGTATTTACAGGATGACTCGATAAAGTAAAACTTCAGATAAAAATAATCCAGCAGTCAACAGTCACTTACAGCGTAAATACAAGTCTTACGCACGATAAAAACAGACTGCAAAACAGCTATCGTATAGCGCAGTAAACAATAAATAACAGCAAGCTCAATAATACAACATTAACAGCAAACGTAAACACGGCTCAGTAATCCGCTATTCCAGCGAGACGCTTCTCTTCCGAGAGAAAACTCTCAACTAACTAACTCACTACGGCAACTCGTCCCTTATTTAGCCGAGCTAGCGAGTGCGTAAAAACACGTGGAAGAAACGCGCCGTTTCATGAAGGATCCAGAAGCTACCAGACTATTCCTTTCGCCAAATCTAACAGCTGGCGCGAAGCTCCTCTCCAAACACCGCCAACCTCGGTGCTCGCCCGCTCGCAACAATACTTTATTTTTTCGTATACGTAATGCAGAAAAAAAAATATGGTAATTGAAAAAAAATGAACAAGAGATTTTCAAGAATTTCCTAGACTTCCCTGAGTTCGAAAAACACATTTTTGGAAAATGTCCGTCTGATTGTTTGCGACAAAGATAATTAAAAAAGACTTTGATTTAGACATATGAATTTGTAAACGGCCTTCGAATCCAAATTGCAGATTTCTGTCAAATCTTGTGAAACTCCCCACGAAGGAAATCCGAACCCTGGCCGTTTGAATTTAATTTAGTAAGACAGACAACTACAAAACTAAGAGATCTAAATAGATAAAATTCGATATACCGAATTAACATCTATAAATTAGACACTTGTCAAATTTTGAGTTAAATCCAAGAAAGGGTCGAGTCTCTCTCGGTCTGTATTTTTAAAAGCATATAAACGAGATAACTCAAAGATGAAATGACTTACTTATGCCATATTTGGTGAGCGATTCTGTGACTATAACTAATGACTCGAGTCAAATTTTTGCTTCAATCGGTGGGAAAAAATGCATTTGAAACACAAATTCGATTTTCGGATTCTACTAACCGCAATTAATTGATAAATCGTCCAAGACTCGCCAATGATCACACGATCGATTCAATAAAAATGATCAAATTCACGTCAAAGGTTGAGATTTCGTAATTAATATACTCCAATGCTATGTCAGGCGTTCTTTGAGAAAATACCTTTAATCAGAGAATGCGAGAAAGTTTTGGGGCAACTGCTTCACCTGGCTTATAAACATAATTTATATGCTGAATACCCATTTATTTTATTTTTCGTTTTTTATGATTTGGCAAGTGTTTTTGGTTAGCGCACAGTTATCATCCATTTTGAAGATTTTAAGTTCGGGTCATTTTTTTTGGCAATTAGCGTACAGATACATACATATACATACATAGCGTGCAGATATACATACATGTGATATTGTCGCGTCAATCAGACTGAAAAACAATAATCTGAAAAATATCCTCCCATTTTGCTGCTTATTGTCACACCTCTTATCATCAATATGCGATGATGTTTTTAATTTGTTGAATTTAATCCCTTTAATTAAGGTGGATTTTATATGGAGAATTTAACAGAGTTTTTTTTTTTTTTGGTTCGTCTAAAACATTAAGTAAAACATTAAAATATTTATACGTCAATCTTTATTATTTGATTTAATTTTCTGAAGATTTGAAACAAAACTTGGTTTGTTCTTGATAATTATATGTTCTGCAAGCTTCTTTACTGCCGAGGTGGAAGACGGTTATCATTATATAAAAACACAACCTCTTAATATCTACGAAATTTCTAAATAATTCCAAAGATGATTCAGTAAATAACAGACAAATTCGGAAATCAATGATAATTTTTCACAAATGCAAAAATTTAGTTGTACATTTTATATTTTATTGGGAAAAATTTGGAAGCTATTTTATGAACTATATTTTGTTTCTGCTAATTTTCGCACGGAAAATAATTACAGCAACTAATCACTATTTCTTTTAATAAAGATGAGTGTGTGTGTGTGAAAGAGAGAGAGAGAGAGAAGATTATATATATATATATATATATATATATATATATATATATATATATATATATATATATATATATATACACTGAAGTGACAAAATTCATGGGATGACTGTTAATATCATGTCGGTCATCCTTTTGCCCGGCGAAGTGCCACAATTCGACGTGTCATGAAGTCCACAAGTCGTTGGAAGTCCTCTGCAGGAATATTGAGCCATGCTGTCTGTATAGACGTCCATAATTGGGAAAGTGTGGATGGTGCAGGAGTTTGGGCACGAACGGACCTTTCGATGATGTCCCATAAATGCTAGATGGGATTCATATCGGGAGATCTAGGTGGCCAGATCATGCCCTGGAATTGTCCGGAATGTTCTTCAAACCAATCGCGAACAGTTCTGGTCCGATGACATGACGCATTGCCATCCATAAAAATCCCATCGTTGTGTGGGTACGTGAAGTCCATGAATGGCTGCAAGCAGCTGAACATAACCATTTCCAGTCGATGATCAGTTCAGTTGCACCAGAGGAACGAGTCCATGCCATGTAAAAATAGCCCACACCATTATGCAGCCACCACCAGCTTCAACAGTGCCTTGCTGACAGTTTGGGTCCATGGCTTCGTGGGGTCTGCGCCACACTCGAACTCTACCATCAGCTCGTAACAACTGAAATCGTGACTCATCTGACCACGATACGTTTTTCCACTGGTCTAGGGACCAGTCGATATGCTCACGAGCCCAGGAGAGTCGCTTCAGGCGATGGCGTACTGTCAATAAAGGCACTCGAGTCGGTCTTCTGCTGTCATAGCCCAAGGAAGACAAATTTCGCCGCACAGTCCTATCGGACACGTCCCTCGTACGTCCCACATTGATTCCTGCAGTTATTTGACGAAGTGTTGCGTGTCTATTAACATTGACCATTATACACAGACTTCTACACAGACGTTGGCGGTCTCGGTCGTTAAGTGCAGGTGGTCGCCCACTGCGCTGTCCATGATGGGATGTGATGCCTCAAATTTCATACTCTCGGCTCACTCTTGATACTGTGGATCTCGGAATGTTGAATTCACTAACGATATCCGCAATGAAAGGATCCATTCGTCTAGCTCCAACTAACATTCCACGTCCAAAGTCTGTTAATTCTCGTCGTGCCGCCATAAATAACGAAAAACCTGTTGACATGAATAACTTGAACACAAATTAAAGCTCTGGAAAACGAACTGCGCATTTATACTTTTTCGCTGCGATATTACTGCCATTTGTATATTGCTATCCCATGACTTTTGTCACTTCAGTATATATATATATATATATATATACAGGAAGATATAAATATGTAATTTGCGCGATTTATTTTTTTTAATATTTTAATTAATCAAAAAGGTACCTAAATTTCGGCCTTTTCGCGCTGTAACTTGAGGAATTACTTCCAAAAAGGAATTTTATACCGTTTGAAAGTTTACAAATTGTCTTTTTAATAATATCACTTTAATAGTAGTGAGAATTGCCATTGTATTTTAGGGATTTAAAAAAATATTTTTTTTGCCTGACTTCCAGTAATACATTATATTTTTGCTCTAAAATTCAAACCGTTTTCTCTAATTCTTCAACTATTTTATCGCGTGATTTTCTCTCATTGTTGCAAACTAAAGAAGGGAAATTCTGTTTATTATTCAAGTTTGGTTTCCGGTATCATTGAAAAAACATTTTAAAATTTTTTGAAATGATGTAGAATTTGTTTTTATGTAATAGTGTATTTGAAAATTATCTCGGAAAAGTGCCAATATTTCTCATAATTTTTAATTAATTAAAATTTCAAATAAATTCACTCCAATGTGAATATGTTCACTCTCCGAAAAGCATATATATAATAAGAGTATGGTTTACATACAAACTATTAAAATAGAAGTCAGGATTTTTTTAAAAAGGTACTGAAATTTTTTTTAAAAAATTGCAGTTATTAAAAAAATAAACGTTTTAGATTTTGAAATGTGTAAAATTCGTTTTCTGTGCTTAATAATATTTAAAGTTATCGTTTAAAAAGCCAAAATGTTGCTTAATTGATTAAAATTCTAACTAAAATTTTTAAAAAAATTTTTACTTTCCGAAAAGCATATTGTACCATAAGAGTATGGCATACAAAAAAAATTAAAATGGAAATTAGGAAAAAATTTAAAAAAAATTACTAAAAGTTAAAAAAAACACAATTATTAAATTGATTTTATTAAAAAGGCAGTTTTTTGAAATTTTTACATCGTATATTTTTTGTATGTATTAATACATTTAGAGGTTATCGTATTAAAAAGTAAAAAAAATGTTTCTTAATTTTTAACATTGATTAAAAAATTGCAAATAAATCATTCCGAAATACTCATTTTTTTTTCTTTTCGAAAAGTATATGCACCATAACCGTTTGGCATACAAGCAGACATTTTGATCATTCAATTTTATTAGTAGTAGAAGTTACCAATAGTTTTTTAATTATTCTGTTTTGAAATATTTAAAAATATTTATCTTAGGAATAAAACAGGTAAACTTTTCTACCACCCAACCAAGGGATGTCGATAATAAACGTTCAAGAACATACTGTTCTAATTCGAAATTCTTTAATTCTTCTGTATTCCGATTTAAAATCCAAAGGCGTAAACACAATAGAGAAGAACATTTGGCATGAGATTCGATTTTAGAGTGAAAACTGTTGGGGGAGGGTAAGAATAAAAAGAGAAAAAAGACAGAACACGTTTCTGGGAGAGCAATTCGAGCATGAATTCGACATCCGCACAAGAGGTGAGTGCTCTCGTTCGGCGGCCCGTCACGGCCTTCGAAAAAACCACCGAAAAAACAGTCTTTTTTCCAGAAAATGAGCCCCACTTCGGACTAGCCACCGACCTGCTGAAAGTCGCTGGATGAAAAGGTAAGAATTCATTCACATATTTTGTAATTTCGAGATTGATATGTAAAGGCAAAGGTTTTGATATGTAAAGGCAAATGCGGAAGGAATGAAAGCGTAGTGCTGATGCAATGTTTGTTTCGAATGAATTAAGCTCGAGTCATTCATTAAGTGGTAGAATTTTTTGAAAAGAGGTCAAGCCAGTTCTTCAGCATGTAAGGATAAAGCGATTTTTTTCTTTTCATTTCAGTTTTTATTTACTCTCTCTCAGCCAAGTTCAAGTGTGTTTGTTATTCAGCGTGAAATACATATACTAGATCTATGGTCGATCACTGCGATCTTCAGTTCATGAGTAATTAGTCATTAGCTGTTTGTTTGCTTATTTTAGAATAGAAACATTTTAACTGTTGGTTCATTTTTAATAGAAAATGCTAGTTATAATTATTCGTATAACGATAGTTATATTATTTTTAGATAAATATATGAATTATCAGATTAAGTCAATGTCTTCTCTTGCTTCGGCCTCTGATAAAAAAAATTACGTGTTCACACACACACACACACACACACACACACACACACACACACACACAC
>JAOUZG010015857.1:33850-52359 GCA_026289955.1 Argiope argentata | reverse complement strand
TCGGCGGAATTGGGATTGGCAGATGTGATTAAATAGAGAAGAAACTTTGACATTTATGCAATTTAAAAATTGCGTTTGAATTAACTCGAAAATCCATGAAAAATTGCAGAATTGCCTAAAATTGTAATTGGGGACATTAAAAAGGCATTTATTAAAATTCTAAGTTTTATAAAAATAACGTTCGAGAGTTGTGTGCTCTAATGTTCTGAGAAAAAAACCCAAATTGAAACTCTAACCCTATGAATGAGACGCATAATCGTATCAGAATAAATCATTCTTATAGCTGTCAAGGAATGTAGTGAATTTCGTATGAATCCTTCAGCATGTACCGAATTTCGATCCATTTCAAATACAAAAAAGAGGGATTTGATTTATCGCTGGATATAAACGGTTACATTTATACTAGCAAAAATATATGTATAAAATCCTCACCAGCAGATTAATTATAAAGTATTGCAAAATATATCTACATTTTTTTTAAAGATCTAATCGGAAAAAATTGAATAGAAATGAAATTATTTTTAATGTAAAATAAAAAAATTCCAAATTTATAATTATACCTTCATTAGTAACCAGCCTGCATTGTTGCTCCAATTACATATATTTGCAAAACGTATTGAATTTACAATTATTTTCCTACACAATTGGGTATATATAATAACGAAGAATTAAAAATCGTTGTTTCTGCAAATACTTAGTTTTAATCTAAATCGATGTAGAGTTCGGAATAGAAAAAGAACATATAGAAGATATTCTAGCGATAATATATTCTGCAGCTTTTGAAAGAAAGCACCTTGATTTCTATAATCTTTAATTAAAAATGAAATTTTTTAAACCTTTTCCTAGTGAACACTTACTACCTAACAAACAATATGTAATCTTTGCATTTCTGAGAACAGTGTTATCTCCGTCCATAAGAATGTTTTAACGGTTCTTTGCACAGAACATAATAAACATCTTAATAGATTAAAGAAATTCAGAAATTTGAGCATCTATACATGGTTGTTCTAAATATAAACTTCATTTCAAGACAATCGAATCTTTACAATTTATACAGTTTACTTTCCAAAAAATAGTGTCCCACATTGTGGAATCGCAACTTAATTTAATTAAGTACTCATCCTTTGGCAAGTGGTAGTGGATTACGCTCCGGAATTATAAATAGTCATATGTCATTTTTATTTCTATTAAGCACTCTACAAATGCGTTGCTGACATTAAAAAGTCAACGATCTGTTGTTGGCTTTATAATCCGATTTCTTGCCGCACAGATTTCAGCTGAACGGGTCCCAAATTCTACTTTCTCAACATTTGGTTTTATATTCGTCTAATGTTCAAAACAATGCGATTCTTATGATTGGTGCTGGATTTGAAGACCTATTTTTTTTATAAATCAAAGGCTTTTGATATGAATGTGAACGGCAATGCAATTTGATTTACTTTTTTGCAGATGAAAAAATTTTGATTGTGAGAGTTTTAAGGCAGGTTTCTGTTCAAAAGAACATATTTTTCGTAAATCAAAAATACGATTTAAAAATGTATATTATATCCTTAATTTTAAATCATTTTAAGAACAAAATTTAGTCGATATTATAAGTATTTTTTAGAACGCTAGTGATTTTTATATATGCACTTATAGACGTTTTTATGCAATTTTTTTATCTTTAAAAACCATTTTCTCACATTTTTATCTTTGACAGAGTTTTATTATGAAAAATCTAATTGAAATCCAATGCTCGTTTACTCAAATTTGGTCTCATTTTTCTATTATTTAGAATAACATAATATGTTTATTTAGAAAACATTCTATATTTGTTTTAATATTTCAGAATGCAAAAGAATTGAAAAGTTCATGTTCATTTGAACGATTATCTTTAAAGAGCGTATAGAACTACCGCACATTTTTCTGGTTTAGACACACTAGGTAGACACAAAACCACACTTCTGGAAATATAAATAAAATCAAGCAACTAGTTTGTCAAACCTCTAAACTAAATGATTTTTGCTTTATATATTTTTGACCAACAAAAAGATCATTTTTGTTTGTTTATTCCCTATTTTTTAAAAAAATTGTTAATTTTGAAGATGGTATTCAACGTTAGTGTTACCAGGTGCTAGAAACTTTCTTGATAAACCTTATTTAATTTCCTTTTCCAAATTGAAAAGCAAAATCAACACTTACCGACCTTTCGGCTAAAAGAACGTTTTCCAAATCATCCAACCATCTTAGCAACACTGCGCAATCTTCTGCTGCCTCCTCAAGGGTGATTCTCGGTGCCATCAGCTCCCATTCGGAAAATTCCTTTTCCTCTCTCAGCTTCATAAATACCTGAAAGAATTTTTAAAAACCATTAAAAATATGGAAAGTGAAACAATTGTACACATTTCCTTAATATTTCAATTTCACTTTTATGCTATTTCAGTTCTCAAGTAAAGTAGTTTAATTTAAAAACGGACCCGAAGCAATGAACTGGTTAGTTTAAAAGTCACTAGAAACCCATGCTTCATGCATATGAACTAGTACTGGTTGAGGGCATATACATCAATGTGTCACAACGCGCGTATCAACAGATGAAATAGTATAAATGCATGAATTTAATTAATATCAAAAACAAATTGTTTAACTTTTAAAAAGGGTTTTAATTTATTTCAGACAATTTTACAATAGAAAAAGAAAGTTCCTTTCCAGTATAATTAATTATTTCAGCATACATTTTGGAAGAACTGCACTAATGGATTTTGCGTTTCTTTGATACATCTATTTAAAACGATATATCAGCTATTTTTTTTCTTTTCTCAAATTTGAAACATCTGCTGTTATTCAATATCTAGATGTCTTTCTTGTTTGATCCTTTATTATGAATGTGTTGTTCAAACTCTTCAACCTGGAGGAAACTGCGTCCCGACTAAAAGTTTATAAATAAGGATAATTAGTTTGCAGCGAAAGAATAAATGAAAAGGAAACGCGAAGTTCCTACTAAAGAAACAACTCGGCTCCGCATTGGTCATGCCCGCTTTAGTCATAAATATCTGTTATTTGGGGAACCATGTCCAAAATGTACGGCATGCAATACAGCATTAAGTGTGCGTCATGTTTTAACTGATTGCCCTGTTTTTAATAATCATCGTCTACGTTTTTTTAATACATTGTCTATAAACATGAATGAACTCGTGGGTGAAAAACCTCACTCTCATATTTTTAAATTTTTAAATGCCACTGGTTTGTTGCATTTTATTTAGGTTGTGTGTTTTTGGTCAAATTGAAATCTTTTTATTGGACTTTTATTTTTTCTTTTGTCGTTTCTTTATTAAATGATATTCTTAAAGCATCTTTGTGTGTTTTGAATTTTTAATCTCTCTAGTCTTTAATCGAAAGATTTTTTAAAATATTAAATACTTTTAAATAATTTTGAACTATTGTTACCATCTGATTGGCGCAGCATGGCCAGGAGTGGCTTTTGTGCCAGAAAAAACAAATCAACCAACCAACCAACCTACTAAAGAAACTGAGCACGTCGTATAAGGGGTGTTGAAATTTAAACGAAACTCCTACTTTAAGTATGAGAAAGTTTTTACATCGATTAAAAGTTTTTTGTGGGACTCTGAAACATCGGTGAGTTCTCTTAAATAATCTAATCGAGTAACAACCAGCCAGCAAATGACTGAATGCAAAATGATTCATTATTTGCATATGAATGCCTATAAAAAGAATGGGTAGTCTGGTTTCGACCTCATAGAAGTGACATTGCATAAAAATAATACTGGGTGTTGTGGAGGCCGATGATCGCTCCACAAATGAGAATGAGATCAAATTGAGAATTGAACTCTAAATTGTGGTGCAGCTAATTGCTGATAAACTAAGGAACTGCGATGCTTCTATAAATGCAGTTTATTTTCCGTAGAAGGGGCTTGAAGTACGCTGCTACCAACTGTATGCCTCGCCTTCCTCGTTCCAAGCTCCTACTGGGCGGGTTATGATCCACGGAATCACAAAAAAGAGCAACCCTACAGAGGCTCGTCAACTTGGCGCGTTGGTAGCAAAGTAATGAACTTGCCACCCCCGTTTGAATATACATTTCAACAATTACAAGCAAAATTACATCGGTTTACATACTTTTGTAAAAACAAGGGTGACAATTAATGCAGTTAATTAACGAAAATAACAAAATGATATTAATAACTCTCAGCAATTATAAATAGCTGCACTTGCAATGAAAATGGAATGCAAATAAATAATATATAATACAAATAATAAAACACATATAATTAAATGAAAATGACAGTTAATAATTCAGTTATTAGACACAATATACATAACAAGTATTAAAGAGGATTATGAACATTTCAAGGTACACATGTAGAAATTAATCATATAAGAAGAAATTAAACTTCCAATACCAAAAGTGCAATTTTAGAAATGGATCGTTTATAGATACCTGAATGAGTTTGAACATTTACTACTCTTACGACATTGTCCTTACCATTGAATACATTTATAATTCTACCTAAGATCCATTTACAACATGGGAGATTTTCTTTTTTGAGAAAAACCATGTCACAAATTTTCAAATTTGGTTTCATAATTACCCATTTATGTCTTTGTCGCAAAGTATTTAAATAGTTATTTTTCCATCTTTTCCATATGACTTATACCATTTTTGAAGTTCTTTGCCATAAATTCACTCTATTATTTTCAGTGTTAGTTAAATTAGGTCCAATGATGGACGTGAGTGGTCGGCCAAATGCAGCCACAATCTCTGGAGAAAGACCTTTGCCTTTACTATCACTGGTCCTAGGAGACCAAGTGTGTCAAAAAGTTTAACTATATCAGCCAAAACAGCTCGCTTTGTAGGAATTATAGTTGATGGAGTAACATTGAAACTAAAATAGTCTGCTCTTGAATTTTATCTTAAGCTAAGAGTTTTAATGGTATTTTCTCACAATCACCAAGCCGATAACATTGATTTTCAGTTGGAACTGATTCTAAATAGAGATGCATAATCCACCTTTTTTTCAGTAACAAATAAATTTGTTGTTGCTATTTTTAAATATTTGTTCCAAATATCTATTATTTCAATCACATTATTAATTAAAAATTATTAATTATTATTAAATTCAAAATTTATTAATTATAATTAATACTTAAATTACTAATGTAAGAAAAACGTGGTCAAATTAATTTATCTATTTCAGCTTACTTTTTAAATTCTTTATCAATACTATTTATTTAATTTAGTTATTGGAGTAAAGAATTTTCTGAAAAAGTTGAATTAAAAATAAATGTCATTTCTTTTAAATGTTCACTTTATTTCTACATTCTACCAATAGATGGTGCCAAAGAAGTAAATAAACTTTAATGGCCCTAAGGGACTCATGTGTGACCGTCCAGAAGCCGCAGTTACATGACCCGTGGTCTTAACAAATAAGGTCATAAAACTGTCATCCTCCCTTTCGTGACAGCACCTCCGTCTGCTTTCCCTTCATGGGCTCACCTTCTTTAGGTGGGTACGGGTGTCCCAATCCCGAGGTTCCCAGGGATCTTTCCTCCCTTTATGATTTATTCTCCACTACGCCTTTTCTGTCTGCTTGATCCTTCTTTCCCTCAACGGCAAGCGAGGGAGCTCTCCATGAGAAGCTGTCGACGCTCTGTTTGCTTCTTGCTTCACATGGACAGCCAAAAAAACCCACGTGTTGGCCGTGCGTGGCGACTTTTTGGATGGGGGGTTCACTGTTGGTCCCCAGTGCATAGGCTCCTGCTAGCGCCAAGGTAAGTGCCGAGGCTGGCAGTGGCCAGAGCCGGTGGCTGCCTTCCCTCGTTGGGCTCGGTGGTGGGCGGTGCCGTTGGAGCCCTAATTCTCTTTTCCATGCTGCAAGGGTGCCAAAGGCAAATTTCGTCCCTTAAGTGGGCATGTAACAGTTCAAAACCAAGTAACAAATTTTGATTCTTTTTTTCTTATCAAACGCATTTCTACTAATAACGAGACTTTTAAAAATGTATCACCTTTTTTTGTTCAGAAGGCTGTTTCTGCTACTGTTTCAGATGTTACATCTATTAAAAACATTCGCTCAGGAGATCTACTTGTAGAAGTTAATTCTATGAAGCAGGCGAAACAAATAATGAAAATTAAAGCTTTAGCAGATATAAAAATAACAGTCGAACCTCATAGAACTTTAAATTCTTCCAGAGGTGACATAACATTAGGAGAACTTTTTAATGTTCCTTTGGAGGAAATTACATCAGAATTAAAACCACAAGGAGTTACACATGCTAGACGCATTTTCATACGAAGGGATGGACAGCTCCTTCCAACGAAGCATCTCATCCTGACTTTCGGATCCCCAAAACTTCCAATTTCTATCAAGGCAGGATATATAAACTGCCCAGTAAGACCATATATCTTCACTCCTCTACGTTGCTTCCATTGCCAGCTTTTTGGACATCCACAGACTGCTTGCCGTAGCAAACTTACTTGTCCTTGCTGTGCGGAAGTTGGCCATGATAACGCTGAATGTAAGGCAGTTGAAAAGTGTGTAAATTGTAAGGGCAATCACACCTCATATTCTCGGTCTTGCCCTGTCTGGAAGTTTGAAAAAGAGAAAATTGAGACTAAATTCAAAGAACAGATGTCTTATCCTGAAGCCCGACGTATTGTCAAAGCTCGGACAGCGACGTCTGGCACTACTTATGCTTCAGCAATGAAAAAAACTCTAGTTAACCAAAGTACTCAATATGAAGTAAAAGATTTTCCGCCTGATACAGATACTTCTGATACGATCAATCCAGAGACAGTTAAAGCTCAATTCAAGAAGCCTTCTAAAGCTGAAAAGAATTTAAAGCTTAAAATTTCTAAACACGGCTTTTCTCACAAGGATTTAGGAAAGACGTTCAAGAAACAATCAAAAAAGCAATCTTTAGCCTTGAAAATTGCGGAGAAAGGCCTCGTACATAAGGATCTTCCTTCTTTGTTCGGTGGCATTCTGAAAAGTTCTGATGTCATAAACCTACACCCTTGGGAGGGGGAGGATGAAGATCTTAAGATGAGTTGCGAAGTTTCTCCAACTCTTAATGTTTCCATCTCCAATTCTTTTGCACCTCAAATCACTTAATGGGTACTTTTCTTTCCTGGAATTGTCGCGGCATTCGTTCAAAAATTGTGGACATTAAATCTCTCATTAACAAATTTCATCCCTTTTGTATCGCCCTTCAAGAAACTTTCTTGAAATCGGATATTCCCTTCAAAATACGGGGTTACAATAGTATTCGTAAAGATGCTACAAACGACGGATCTACTTCAGGTGGAGTTTGTATCTTGACTTCAAATCTATATCCAAGCTCACCAATTCCACTACACACTTCTTTACAAGCTGTGGCTGTTCAAATCCATGTTAGATCTCTGATTACAGTATGCTGTGCTTACTTGCCACCACATGACAATGTAAGCCAGCAGGATATCGATAACTTAGTAGACCAGCTTCCATCACCTTTTGTACTGCTTGGAGATTTTAATGGGCATAGGCATTTGTGGGGTTCGGAAAGTACGAACAATCGAGGGCGGTATATTAAACAGTTTATTAACCCTCCAAGCGTCAACCCCGTAAATAGACGGAATCTCTTCTCCCTTCAAAGCGTTAACCCCGTGAATAGACGGAAATTTAAATCCCCTTAAAACTGTCACTGCCCGTACTTTTACGGGTCGAGTTTTTCGCTTCCCCCAAACTCAAGCTGCCAGATAAGGAGAAGCCAATTGTTATCAGTGGACGATAGGAATGTTGTCTTCCTGGTCGCGTTCTTTTAAGCATTTTAAAATTTCGCTTACATTCTCAACCTTACTTTTGAGATTTTGAGAATAAATGCGAATCCACATTAAGTTTTAAATAAAAGGAATAAAACTGAACTTAAAAAATATGTTCCCGGAATGAACATATATGAGTATTGTTATTAATAAATTCATCCATAAGATTTTAAAACTTTTTAGGGTGAAATAACAGTTAATCTAAAAAATAAATATAAAATAAAAAATTGACATTTTTCTCTTTTATAACGTTCTTTTATTTAAGGATTTTCGAATTAAGATTGCTTATGCAAATTATTTTTTTAAAAAAATAAGACACTGAAATAATATGCAGAATTTTATTTAATGAGCGAGACTTTTCATCTTTGAATGATTTTTTTTGTTTTCATTGATAAGTGTAATTAAAAACGGGGAGATATTTTATTTATATAAAATCCATAAATTAAAGTAAGTTTTTTTAGAATGATAAGTTTTACATTCATTATATTAAATCATATATTTTTATAACGTAATAATTTATATATAAAAATTGATAATTTATTTAATTTTCAATTTTTTTTATTTATGGAATTTCACATTCCTTGACGAATACAAACAGAAATTTAAGCATTGTAGAGATATTGTTTTTATATTTTTCCCTAGTTTTTAATAATATTTTCAAAGTTAAAATAAGCGCAGTTTTTATAGGTTATATTTTTTTAATTGAAATATTAATCTTATTTCACTGTACAGTCTCAAATATACAACACGCACTTCTGTGAATGTTAAACATAATGCTAAGTGACATTTTTATATACGTTTAATATTAAGTAATTTAATACGCAAATTTTAATACTCGTGAAAGTAAATGAATGAATGAGTTAAAAGTTATAATATTTTTAAGTTAATTTAATTAAAATTTATTAATTATACTTTGTGTTTTAAATTCTAATTTTTTTAACTCCTTGGTCTAATTTTATTTCATATCTTAGCATTAAAAAAATTAATGCGTGCAACTGGCATTTAGATTACCTTCTTCTCTTGTTTGCAAAATTTGAGTTCACTAGAGGTGATTTTAGTTTATTTATCCAGTTTGTTCACAGGAGTAAGAAAAATTCAGAAATACTCACATTTCAAGTAATTTGAAATTCTTTATTCTTAATAATCTTTAGCCTCACATTTTCATTTTTTTTAAAAAACAGAACTTGTTTGAACAAGGGTGTCAGACACGCAGGTCTCTTACCACCATTTCTTCTAAAATAGTGAATATCCTTACTGATAGTGAAGATGAATATTCGTTTTGGCGATCTCCAGATCAAAATGTTTGACCTAGGGCGAACACATTTTATCCGTATATAATTTGGAACTGGAAATAAACACCCCGGGATTAAATTATCAATAATTTTAATCAATTTTTTTTACTTAAAATTTTATAAAATTTTAACATTTATTCGCAATAAAAGTTGAAATTATCACAACATTATTTTTACAGTGTATAATTTTATTTATACATTTGAATATATCACCAAGAAAATTCATTCTTTGAGAAAATTAAGAATTGAAATTTTTTGTATCTTATTTAGTGGCATGCTAGTTATAGAACTTTCGCTTCAGCTACATGGTTTATTTGTAATTCAATAAAACAAATTTCGAAAATGATATGGCAAAAAAATTCGTATCATTGATAAAGAAAATTTTGAATTCACATTTAATGTGCCAAATATATTTCTACTGTGTTATTTTCGAATGAAATGTAAAATTTTAACATTTTATTATTGCTTGAAAAAGAGTTTTTTCAGTCATGATGGATTAAAATAATTTTAAATTGAGATTGACATAGGAAAAGTAATTTATTTATTAGATGAATTTGATCTCATTTATTAATTAAGTTTGTCATTTAATAATTAAAAACAATTCAAGACACATCCTTTTAATTGAGATAAACAAAGGAAGCCTCTGTCATTCGTAAGAATTTATGCATTTTTTTAAAAAAAATTCTTAAGAATGTATGCCAATTTGTATAATTTTATTCAAAGATGGATTAATTTAGTGATGAGCGTAATACGTATGCCTTTAGAATTAATATTTTGAAAGCGCATTTTAGAATACTGAAGTACATTTGAAATACTCTGAAAGAATCTTTTTTTTTTCAAGAATTAAATCACTTGCATGTAATTTCGAAATATAATTTCACATTACGAGGGGATTAAAAATTTTGAGAAACTTATTACAATAAAAAAAATAGGCGAACACTTTCAATTCATAAAAATTAGATTCGTATCGTATTTAATCCAACAAAATTTATTTCTAATTTAAATTATATGTAGTGTTTCATGAAATAATCAGAAATCCTCTAAAACACAACCATATTTTCTATGTTTTCAATCTATGTTATTTCGATCGGCTGAAAGAAAAATGCTGTTCGAAATCGAAAGACTGCGATAAGCAACAGCTGTCACTCACAACATGACATCGGCTAATCTGCCTATCCCTGCTGTGCGGTAATAATCGCAAAAGGGGAAAGCAATCCTTTTGTCCAAACCCTGACACTTTTAAGAACAAACCTGTTATTCAGACGCGCCGCTTTCGGTAAGTATTGCATTCTGAATGTCGCCGTCTGAAGGATTAACAACTGTCTCTGCCTGCTGAATAATAACGAGAACACGTATTTCCATGAGCCTACACGCACCTTCCATACTCTTGATTTGGCCATTTGCTCCCCAGTGCTTTTACAATTGCTTGATTTCATGATTGAAAGTGATCTTTATAATAGTGATCATTTTCCCATAATAATCTCTCATGCTGATAGGAACGGTGCGACACAATCCCCCCCCTCCCCCGGTTACCTATTCCAGCGAGCAGATTGGGTTGCTTTCTCCCGACTAGCAGAAATTACTGAAAGTATGGTTAGCGCTGAAAATATAACAGAATCTGTACAAAACGTATTAGAGTGCATAATACTGGCTGATGACAATACCATTCCAAAGAGCTCTTCTCGTCCAAGGAAATTCCGTAGACCGTGGTGGAATACGGAATGTTACGTCAGTCATAAAAAACAAAACAGGAGGTGGAATATATTTCGTCGGTATCCAACGATTTATAACCTTATAGCTTTTAAGCGTGCTAGAGCTGATGCCCATCGCACTCGTCGGCAAAACCAGAGGAAATCTTGGGTACGCTTCATTTCCTCAATTACATCTTCAACCTCTAGCTCACAAATCTGGAGGAAAATTAAAGCTGCGAATGGTATATACAGAGAGTTTTCTTTCCCAGTCTTAAAAACTGGAAATAACCAGTATTCATCCCCAGCAGAGATAGCCAATATCATTGGACACTCGTTTGAGAAAGTGTCATGTGCTGACTCGTATAGTCCAAGGTTCCTTGAGACTAAGAGACGCGCTGAACAAAAGCCTTTACATTTTAAAACTAACAGACAGCTTCCATATAATTCGCCATTCACGATGTTTGAATTACAGATGGCTATGAAGCTCGCGATACCACTCCAGGACCTGACGGAATTACTTACAACATGCTTCGCCATTTGAACACAGTTTCTCTCTCAAATCTTTTACACCTTTTTAATAGAATATGGACTGAAAAAAGCTTTCCTTCACAGTGGCATGAAGCTATTGTTATTCCGATCCTCAAACCTGATAAGGAAATGACCAACCCTCTGAATTACAAGCCGATCGCGTTAACAAATTGCATGTGTAAAACTTTTGAGCACATGATCAATGCCCGCCTTATTTATGAATTGGAGAAACGAAAGTGCATTCATCCTTTACAGAGTGGGTTCCGTAGGGGCCGGTCTACAATAGACAATCTCGTCCTTCAAGAGACTGAAATACGTAATGCCTTTGTAAGACGTAATCATCTTGTTTCAGTCTTCTTTGATCGGGCCTGGCGTTATGGCATTCTTCAATCTCTTTTATAGTTTGGTTTTTATGGCAATTTACCGATTTTTATTCAAAAATTTTTATTCTCTCGCATTTTTAGAGTACGTATTGTAAATACTTATTCCAACCCTTTTATTCAAGCTGAGGGAGTTCCCCAGGGAAGTGTCCTCAGTGTGACTCTTTTTATTCTTCACCTTAGTCAGATTTTAGACCAATTACCTTCAACTGTTAAAGGTACTTTGTAAGTGGATGATCTCCAGATATCTTGTCAGGGCTCTAGTATTCATTTAATTGAACGACAACTGCAACACGCCGTGAATAAGTTGGTGACATGGTGTAATGAAAATTGTCATCCTCTTTCTGCTGAAAAGAGCCGTTGTGTCCAATTCTGCAGGAAGACAGGTATACATTCAGATCGTATAATTCACATTATTGATTTAGAAATTCTTGTTGTTACAGACATGCGGTTTTTGAGAGTAATATTTGATAAAAAACTCACCTTTCTACCACATATTTTGAAATTACGGAAGAAATGTGAATCGCTCCTCAACATCCTTAAAGTTCTTTCGACAGCGTATTGGGGTGCTGATCGCACATGTTTGCTGAGGATTTATCAAGCAACAATATTATCACGTCTTGATTAAGGATGTGCTGTGTATGGCTCAGCTTGACACACTGTTTTACTGAGACTGGACACCGTGCATCATTCGGCCTTGAGGATATGTTGTGGTGCATTCGGAACCCCACCCGTACAGAGTCTTTATGTCACCTGCCATCAGCTACCGCTACATGCGACGTAAAATGCTCTCGGCTCAATATTATATCAGGATCCAGTCACTTTTTTCACCATCCACTACGACAAATGGCACTCCCCATTGGTCTCCGCAGACTTTACAATGCCCGTCCCTTCAATATTCTCCCTTTTTGTGAGAGAATTAAAACAATTATTGCAGATGGTGGTCTTGGTGATGTACAAATTAAACAGACATCATTCAATGTATTTCCGCCTTGGAATGTCCCTATGTTTTCATACATGAACCCCTTGTATACATTTGACAAGTCTTCTACAGCACTTGTAATATTACAAACACTCTTTGTCTCTCACAGAAGTCAGTTTTCATCATACGAACCTATTTTTACTGATGGCTCAAAATCGGTGAGCTATGTTGGCTGCGGAATTAAATTTTTACAAAACGTCTACAGTTACCGTTTGCATACTTCTTGCTTGGTTTTGACTGCTGAACTTGAGGCAATTTTTTGCGCTCTTCAGAAAATTGAAGATTCTTATTGGCGTAAATTTATTTTATATACAGACAGCATGAATGCTTTGGAGATATTATCCCATCCTGTGAAAGGGAATGCATCCTGTGGCAGTAGATATTTTATGTTGCTTGCAAACACTACAGAACAAGGGCATTTTTATTTCATTCTGCTGGGTCCCTAGTCACATTGGAATTTTGGGCAATGAAGACACTGACCACGCTGCTAAGGCAGCTTCTGGATTATATCAAACATCAATTCCATATTGCGATTTAAAACGTGCCATTACTCAGTATATCTATTCCCTTTGGCAGGAATCTTGGGATCTGGAGACTCGTAATAAGCTACATTTTATTAAACCGAACATTCGTTTATGGCCCACTATTTCTGTAAGAGCTACTGACGTGAAACTGACTCGAACCCTCATCGGTCATACTCGTTTCACTCTCAAATACCTAATATTCGGCGAGAGAGCCCCGTGATGCCCCTCATGTAATGTTGATTTTAGTGTTTCACACATTCTGGTTGAGTGCCCGAACTTTAATTCCCATCGTATGATTCATTTTAATTCATCTTCACTTGACGTGCGAGAATTAGTAGGAGAGCCTCCCCATCAGTACATTTTTAACTTTTTAAAGGCTATTGGATTTTATTATCTTATATAGTTGTTTAATAAATCCCGTGATTTACTTTAATTGCCTCCAGCTTTGTTTTTTATTGTTTTTCTTAATCAAATTTTAGTGTAAGATATCTATCTAAATTTTAACTTACCACGTGATATCCCCTTAAACCATATGTTTGGCGCAGTATAGCCTAATTTTGGCTCTTGCGCCATAAAAATATAATCAACCAACCAACCAACCCCCGTCTGCTTTGTCGGTCACACGACCCGCTGTCTGTAGAAAACAGCTTCCCTTCTAGCATCATTTCCAGAGCTCTCGGTCGGAGATTGATATTTCTTTAGAGGGTAACTTTAAATAAAGATGAACGAAATGCTTGCTTCGGATAGTGACCAGGAATTAGCTTGTGCTGCAGCAGCTTATGTGCTTTTAAGTGGCGAATACTTGAGAAAAAAGACGGAGAAGCGCAAAAGACGTTGGTGGATGACTTCACTGAATAAAAGTCGGAAAAGGTAATTATAATTTTGAATGTAATAAAATATTTATACAATTTAAATGAGTGAATCGCTTAAACAAGCTGCATTTAATCTAACTATGATATATTTGTTTACAGATACAGCACTGCCGATATGCTAAATGATTTAAAGCGAGAACCTTTTGGCAAATTCGAAAAATTTTGTCGAATGTCCACTATTGACTTTGAAGCTTTGTTGGGAAAAATAAGAAGATTTGTTGCGAAGAGTAGCACCAATATGAGGAGACAATTCCTGATCAGAAAAGGCTTGCTGAAACCTTAAGATTTTTTGCAACTGGAGATATCTATGATAGTTTATCCTATTTGTTTAAATTTTCTAGACAAACCACATCTAAATGCGTAGATGATGTGTGTAACGCCATCATCCAAGAGCTGAAAGAAGAAATAAAGGTAAGAGGCATTTACTTACTTTTTTTTTACGAAAAAGCAAAAGTTAAATGGAAATTTTAAAATTTAAATTAAGAAGTTATTATAAATATTACGAAATGTTATACTGCTGAAAAGGTATAAATGCATTTTTGAAAACACGGCAGTAAAATAATCATAAGCATTGATGTTTAAATTAGTTGTATACACTGCTCACATACAGAGATAAATATTGCGCTTGTATAAAACCCACAATTATGGACTTCTTTTTATTGGTTTATTGGCATTCTTATTCATCTTTTGAAATTCAAACGCTTTTGTACATACTTAAACAAAATGCAGAAATAGTTTGTCTCATCAGAATTGGAAATATATATTTAGTTCGTAAGTGCGTTTTCGATAAACATAATCTTTAAAAAATAATTTATTATATTCTATATAGTATTAACTCAAAATGATACCAAAACATTGGTCTAAAATTTTATAAATACTTTCTTTACTGTACTAAAATACTTATATAAATAATCTTTAAATGTAATATTGTTAATATGTTAGTAAATGTAATGATTACTATTTTTTAATATTTTTTTTAAATTCTACAACATTTTGCTACTACTTATGTTTGCTAATACAAACCATACATTTTTTTCTTATCTAAAATGTATGGTTTATACAATTGATTTGAATTTGTATATAAACACGATTTCTAAGATATTTGAAAGCTCTGAAAATGTTCATCAAAAACGTCATATATTAAGAAATTTTAAATATTAAAAATATTATATATATAACTAAATATAAAAAATACAATTTTTAAAAGCATGTAATAAATGGAAATTCAAAAAAAAAATACTATGACGTTTTCTGTATGAATTATTCTTCAAAAAATACAAAAGTATATCTCTTTATATAACTTATTTTATTATTCTCAATGCAAACTCTAGTTTTGGTTTTCATTTTGCGATGATGTGCTGCCAGCTGGTAAAAAGTTGGCTATTGAAAATATTTTAGGTTGTTGCTGCTTTCCTTTTTTTAAGTTAAACATTAAGTTGTTTATCTCGAGCATAATTGTTTCTCTAGTTTCAGAGTCTAGAGCTCTCAATTTGCAGCAAAGCAACTCGCAAACTAAAAAACTTTCTTCTTTAGTAGCTTTCGGTTTTGAAGAAACCTCCTTCAAAAAGAGAAAAGCCTCGTTCATTTGCTGCTCAATTTTTGGTGAGTTCTCGGCTTTCCTTTTTTTCCCTCTTGGCGGTCCACCTTGAATATTTCTTTCACCCTGAGATGTGCGAGGCTACAAGGGGTTTCCTCATCCTCCTCTTCAGAAATATTTTCTAATCTCTAAAAATAATTTTTAACCTTATTAAAATTATGTAGTTTACTATATTTGCCGTTATAATAATTTTGTATTTGTGTTGTATTACATGCAAAATATATTTTTTTCAGTTGCCAAAAAATGAAGATGAGTGGCTGTGCATAGCACAGCAATATGAAACTGAATGAAACTTTCCTAACTGTTTGGGTGCGGTTGATGGGAAACACGTTGTGATTCAGTGTCCAATTAACACCTCTACAGAATTTTTTAACTATAAAGGGACATTCAGCGTGGTACTACTGGCTCTTGTAGATGCCAGCTATTGTTTCACGTTTGTGGACATTGGGTGCCAAGGGCGGATAAGCGATGGAGGAGCTCTCAATAACTCGGCTCTGTTCTCAAAATTGAAAATGGGGCAATTTCCAAAAAATAGAAAATAGACTTCCAAAAAATAGAAAATTACAGCCATTTGGAGAAAAGTTTCCATATGTCTTCCTTGGCGACTCAGCATTTGCCTTAAGTCGACATATGATGAAGCCGTATCCTGGTAATTTAGAAAAAGGGAGCTCACAGAGAACTTTAAATTACAGATTATATCGCGCTCGTCATGTAATCTAAAATGTGTTTGGTATAATGGCTTCGGTTTTTCGAGTGTTTAGAAAACCGATGGCCTTACAACCGGATGAAGTGAGCAATGTCACTCTAGCGTGCGTGCTTTTGCACAACTTTATGAGAAAAAGTTCGTCTTCAACATCATCCTATTCTCCGCCAGGTACATTTGATATCGAAGTGGATGGGGAAGTTGTCCCCGGATCATGGAGAAATGATGAAAGTGAAATGACTTCCTTCATCCCTTTGAAAAAAGCGCCTCGAAAATCAGGAGAAGTGGCCAAAGCTACTCGAAACTCCTTTGCTGATTATTTTACAAAGAGTGGGAAATTACTTTTGCAGCATAAGTATTGTTAATAAAAAAAATCAGTTTGGAACATTAGTAAGTAACTAAAAAAACTGTGTAACCGAATCTTATGTCACAATCAAAGATTTATGATATTTTGTGTATTAAATTGCAATGGTTCCTATTTTTCATTATTTATATATATATAATATAATTTATATATTTTGTATTCAATAGGTAATTAATTTCATTATTAATATTTTAAATTATCCAAAACATGAATAAAATTGCTTATTAACCTAAAATATTCATAAATACTGCATACATCATAAGACATTTGCACAAAATTTTAATGACCCTCCCCTGAAGGAGTTAAATTACAATTTCATCTCTTAGATTTTGAAATATGAAATATTGTTGTAACATCTATGAATAATTACCTGGAAAATTTATACTTATAATGAAGGAAAATTCCATATTTTCTATTATACCTATTTAGCTGTCAAATAATTTTTTCTGCTATTTTAATAACTTCGCTCATTACATAGGATGATGTAAATAATAAATATTTTTCAATCTCAATTTAAATATAAAAATTTTTGGTTCCGATAATCATAAATTACTTTATAATTTAATTCGAGTTAAGTTAAAAAATAAATATTAAATAAGAGTCACTTCAATTATTTAAAATGAAAAACTAAAACAAGCTAATAAGAAAAGACAATGAATTTCTTACCTCGGAAGTTTGTGTCCTGGGCGTGTAGATAGAGTGCAGAAATGAATGCATTTTTTCAAACGCAAACCATTCTGGCTTGTAGACATCTTCTGTCCCAGAACCAGTTCGCACTCAGTCTCTGACTTTCATGGACATTATTTTTTTTTTCTTCAATAGATTTAGAGAACATTCAATGCTCAGACTGTTCTGTTTTCTTCTCCAGGCATCATGTATTAGGGCTCGGTTTTTATGGTCTTGGTGTTGCAGCTACCATATTATTGGTTCCGCTTCGTATAAATCCAAAAATTCAACCACTATCTCGTTTCCCCACTCCATCGGTAAGAGTGCCGATGTTGTAACATCTATGTTACACGCCACCTACAATTTTCAAACGTAATGTTATCCTATGGGAAAATATTGTACCCGTGTTTCGTTTGCTATTACGGTGTCTTTATTATAAAGTCATTCTGCCATCGGAAGAGAGAATAAAAACATAGGTTTCTCCTGAAGGAATTTTTTTTCGTACGTGTCAAAATATTTTTAAATATTTAATAAAAATTGAAAAAATGTCAAGGGTGCCATTTAAACAATTTTTTAAAATAATCTATCATAAATAAAATTAAACTAGTGACTGAAATACATTCGTTTTGGTATTTTCTTTCCGATATAATTCCTTTAAAAAATGAAATTAGAAGAATGAGTTCAAACAGCATTTGAGACTTAAACTTGGAAAAATAATTTGAATTAACCCCTAACGTTCCTTTAACTCCTCCCATTCGCGGAGGAATACACACTAAGCCCTCCTTTTACCTTGTGATGGATTGTTACTTTTATTATCTGGTATTCACCCGTCTTCAAATTTCCCCCTCAGCATTATTTTCTTTCTGCTTTTCGTTTTTGTTTTGTTTTATTTTGCTTTGTTTACCATCACAGCTGTGGTCATCTGTGCCTTCACGATCTACACTTGTTTCAGCGAATACTACCGCAACCCCGGAAACAAAATTTGTAAACTTTTGTAAAAGAATTTGAATTTTGCATATTTAGCTGCATTTCCCAACGGGCTAATTGGTGGTTATTGAATTTAAGAAGTAAAATGCGCAGTAAATAATACATCAGATGAGACAATAAAAGTTTTTTTT
>JAOUZG010015857.1:0-23397 GCA_026289955.1 Argiope argentata | reverse complement strand
ATATATCACATCTATTTCTGTGTCATTGAATCATTGCTATCATAATAAATTATTTATTTATTTAATTAATAAAATGTTTCAAAGTGTATATATATATATATATATATAATTATTTTTTTCAAAATAAATAAATATATATATATATATATATCATCTGTTACTGTATCAATGAATCCTATTATTTTTCAGCCGTTAAAATAGTTATAAATGAAAAAAGAAAGAAACAAAGAAAGGCGCTTATTCTCATTGTTATTTGCTTAAAATTGCTTTTATGTTATTATTATTTATTTGCTTAAATATTCTAGTTTTGTTAAATTTTGAAACAATTCAATATACAATCTCGCTCTGGTTTTAAGAAATATATGCTTCAATTAGCATTTTTATTTTCTCCTTTACAAAATTTAGAGAAAATATTGCAATCAACAAAAAATTTGAACTATAGATTTTAATGAATCTTCACGTTTCATTCTTCCTTCAATTAGAAAACACGTTTTCAGAAAATGTATATGTTTAGCAAAAATAATGCAAAAGCCCTTTGAGCTAGATGGATGAAATTTAGTATAAGATCTTAGCACCAAACTTATAGATTTCAATCTAATTTTCTGCAACATCAGTGTGGAAGAAATCTGTCTATCTGACTGTTTTAAATGTAAATTAGTATGGCAACTACAGAACGATGAGAGCTGGATAGTTAAAGTTTGGGGTACACATACCTAGTATACATTTTATAAACATCTGTCAAATTTTGTGCCATATCAGTCACAGAGTTCACGGCATGCCAGTCTGCACTTTCAGAAAGTTGACTTAATTTTTTTGGTATTAATAGTTTATATTATATATATATATATATATATATAATCATTTCTACGCTTTTGTCAAATCCTAAAAGGCATAATTTTACAATAGTCGGTATATTGTGAATAAAAAAATAAATATTAAAATTTGATAAATAATTTTTGAGATTTATTTTAGTAAAAACTATGCATTTTTATAAAACTGAAAAAATACCATAATTAGAAAATACCCAGTTTACATATGCATACTTAGGCAAGGTGCTTATCCAAAAGTTGAATTCAAAATGAATCCTGTCCTTAATTCAATACACACGACTATTGGAATATATTCCTGGAAGTAAAAATAAATAAAAGAAGAATAAATTAAAATGATTCAAACGAAATCGTGCATATTTCAAGTTAATAATATTTCTATTCGTTTTAATTGTTTCCTTGAATTAGTCACTTTAGTATTGCAAACGTTCCAAAAAACTTTGTCTCGCATTTATTATTTAAAAAAATATATCACATTTCCTATTTATTACATTTTATATAATCACGTGCTCTAAGATACATTTTTATAGGTTTTATTTGCTGTAATATTTAGCTTATTTTTTTAAAATTGGAGCTTTTGTAAATGCAATGGCAACACATTATTAAAAGCTGATTATTTTTTTTTGAGATGCTTGTGTAGATAATAAAATTTTTATTTTTTGCCTACGGATTCTCGTTGACCCTAAAAACCTCATCTCAAAAACAATATCATGTCCTGAGGAGATCAAAATATTACTAATGTTACTTAAAAATTATTGAACAATATTATAAATAATGATGTAATATCTCGAAAGACGAATTAGTGTCAGTGGTGACTGAACTTTATTTTTTATGGAATTATCTAAACGTAATAAAAAAGCTATGTTCTGGCAAAATGTATATTAAAATAAATAAAAGAAATAACGTTAATAAAATAAATAAATAAAAGAAAAAAATCATAGTAAAATAAAATGTAAAATTGGACCTAAGAAAACGACTTAAAAAGCATTAAACATACCATTAAATAACACTGTAATCTCAGTCAGTAGAATAACTAATGTTTAAAATACAAGACCTATACTGCGAATGGGGAAGAAAATCATTAGAATGTATGCATTCCCCCTTCTCTGTTTTATGTATAGCATATTTCTCAGAAAGAACAACCTATTTAGCAAAATAACTACACATGTGTCGAGAAGTAAACACTACAAGATGCACAATACAACTGGAAATTTCCGGTTTGGAAAGTGACGCAATGAGTCAGCGCAGAAGCAAAAAAGTCGTTCGTTCTCGAACGAAAGAGCCTAGTTAAATCGTTCGCGAACGAAAGAGTTGATTCTTTCGTTCGATGAGTCTGAAAAGCTCGTTCGCGAACGACCTGAAACGAAGGGTCAAATTGGTGAACGAACGATTTTGAGTCGAATCTTTCAAATGAACGAGATTTCCCATCACTAGCTCCTACTGGGCGGGTTATGACCGTGGAATCACAAAAAAATAGCAACCTTAGAAAAGGGGCTCGCCAAATCAGCGCGTTGGTAGCAAAGTACTGAACACTGGGGCTTTAAAATTGTGTTTATTGCTACTGTCGATAGCATCATCTAAGTGTTCGTTCCGAAAACCAGTGAGGGATTTTAAAGGAAGGAAAAAATATTGTTTTTCGACTGCCACTCTTTCAAGGTACATTACAAATAAAGAAATTCTTTTTGACGACTAAAAGTAGTAAATGCAGCTATTGATTCAAGAAAGCAACTTGTATCTTGTCTAAAATATGAACTTTCTCATGTAATAAAAAAATTACTGAAATAATCGACTAAAATCCCTAAATAGGGGTTTTAAAGAGAAATTTAAGAGCTCCGCGAAAAATATAAAAAGGATCTCGTAGCCATCGCAACTAGAAATTGACAAAATAGAGATACGTACCAAAGTTGGTACAGGAGGTATGCCAGCTGCAAATAAAGAAACTCGTTACGAAGTATGACAAAAAATTGTAATCTGGTTTAAAAGAACAAAAAAAAAAGAAAAGAAAAACGTATATGAATGTATTTTCCAAAAAGCATTTTCATGTTCGGCTCAATATTTTCCACCCTAACTTTAAAAAAAACGGGTTGTACTTTTTGATTAAATACTTATTATTGATATGCATATATTAAAAAACTTAATTGTACAAATGAAATGTTTTAACCGAAAATTTATTAGATTATATTTTCCTTTACCAGCTTCCAATGAATTCATAATTACGAACCATCTACGGAGCAATAAAAATTATTTCCTCTATAAGTCAGCAATTTGCAAGGTTTTACAAAGAAAAACCTTTAAAGACTTTTATTGTCTGAAACCTTTATTATTATTGTCTCAAAACCTTTAAAGACTTTCATTTATTCATGCAAATTCCGTTTCCGAACCAATGTGAACGACCATAGTCGATTGGCTCCAACTGATACTTGGTCTAGTGCATTTAATAATCGTCTTTTTATAGTACAAGATCTACATTGGATTAAATTTGTATGCACACTGCATTGTTAAAACGCAGCTAAATAAAGGCATATAATTTAAATCGCATGACATCAATTTATTGACAACTAAGGTTAATTTTATATAGAATTAAAATGCCTTTTCATCAAGAAATACTATATAAAGTCGAGATGTTTATTCTTTCGAATCACAGAAATTTTTACTCCATGAGGTTGATCACCTTAACAGCCTGAATATTCGGCAACATTCGCGTTAATTTTCTAGGCGGCTAAATTCCTATGTAAACTCCCTCTCTTTGTTTTATATCTTCCATTTTAATTATATTACGAAAAACTAATAAAGAAAAGGTAGACAAAGAGATAACGAAGCCTGTACATTGTCTCCGGCTCTAATGGAATAGTTAGATTTTGGATTATTAGATAATTATTTTTGATAGAAAAATCTTTAAAAATTTAGACAAGAACTTTCAAATAAATTGTAATAATGGATACACTATGATAACACAAGGAAATAGCTGAAAATATCTAATATCTACTACTATTTCGATTTTGATAAGTTAGGATAGACACCTTCAAGGGTGTTAAATCTATTTATATCAATTGTTGGTACAGTGTAAGAAAGGCTTCGAAAATATTTCAAGTTTGTGTCTCCATTTTCTTAACCAAGGGATGCATTCAAGACAATTTTAAGTAACAAATTTGTGATGAATGTGGTTAATAAATTCGTCTTGAACTACAACTGATGTGGACTGTATGTCACAGCATTTAGTAAATACAGAATTGTATTTTAACAAACACCGAAAAAGGTTTTTATTTTTATTCGCATGCTATTTTAGGCAAATCGACCTAAATATCAAACGAAATTAATAGACAGGTAGGCAGCATAGTGACACTCCTCGGCGCCAAACTCTCTATTGGGCCAAATCTATTTTAATACGAGCCGATACGGATTACAAATCGTGCCGAGTCGAAGAAAATCAAACTGATGAGAACAGACTGCACTTTGAAAACGAAACACAAAAACTGAAAATTAAAGTTAAAAGTATATTCCATCAAACCAAATTCTCGATAGCGTCTATGAATTACACAATAAATCATGAATTAAAATTCTGAAATCTCTGCTTAGATTTGTAACAATATTTTACTCTGCAAATATTTCTATTTTCATAAAACAATATTAATAATAATTAGAACAAAAAAAACTCCGTTATAAAATAAAAAAGTAAATGCCATTCATAAATTTTTATTTAGAACATTCAATACAGTTTAAAATACAACAGTTTTTCTAAAATTTTGGAACAGCACATATCGGTTAGTATGTTATGTATGGAAAAAGTCTTTTTCTGAGCATGAAAAAAAAGTGCAATAATTTAACTAAAGCGGAAAGATATCTTGCTCCTTAGCTTTCTGAAGAATACAATTTTATAAGATTATCATCTTGAATCAAATCATTTACACATTATTATTACTATTTTATTCCTTTTAAATGCAGCTCCTGTGCATGACAAAAGAAATTAATTATTTCCCCTTTAGAAAATTAAATTGAAATTTAATCAGACGCTAAAATTCAGTGAAAAATTTACAGGCAATTAAAAAATATTAAGTATTTTGTAGATTTTTATATGAATATCCAGGTATTTATATTCCTAAAATAGAAGATATAAGTGGATAATTAAAAAGGAAAAAAAAATATTAAAATTTCAAAAAAAAACCCCCACAAACACTGAGCATTGATGTCTTAGTAAACTAAAAGCAATATTTTATCTTATTTGAAGAAACTTTAGCAAGTGTCTTTAATAATCCCAGAGCACCTAAATGCAACGTTTCAACCTCTTAGGACTTAAGAGTGATCAGGTTCATTTCCGATTTTTTCATAATAATTTTAATTAAATTTTGAAAAGATTGCTTAGTTATTTGGTTTTAGTTAGTAGATTTATAACCATGTCTGTTACATAAATGCACTTTTTTGCTCCTCTATATTTGAGAGAAAATTTTAAAAAAATTTCAAATCAAAATTGTAAAATCCATTAGCGTTTTGCGGCTTATTGATTCTATTTCAGATTTAATTTTGGTTTATTTGAAATAAGCGTAAAATCAAAAATGAATACTACATTTTCATATATAAAATAACAGATTGTTAATTAAAATAGTTTCTTTAAGTAAATAGTTTTAATACAGTACTTAAAATACTTCTATTCACATATACATATCTATATTAATAAAAATGCAACTCGAAATGCGTTGCTAAATGCAAAACTGGAGAACGGCTTAGCCGATTCGGCTAATTTTTTAAAAATATTTTCGTTAAGACACGAGGATGGTTCTTATGGAAAGAAAAGTTTTAAAAAACTGCGTGGAAAATAGTTAAAACGACACTTTTCTTACTTACCCGCCAAAAATCTTCATTTCCTTCCCCCACACCAACTGAGTTAGATAGCAGAAAGTAATAAATTATGATTTGTTTAGAAAGAAATACGCGAAGTCAGTTGGTTTTCATTCATAGATAACGGGATGTTTAAAAAAGAAAGAAAATTGTTGCTTTTATTTTTAGTCGGTAAGAATATTTAATCTATGCCTGCTCAAAATAAAGTCTGGGCAGGGAAGAAAAAAAATAAAAGGAAAAAAAGCATATATAGAAAGAAAAGTAGTGAATAAAAAAAAGGATAGAAAAAAAAGAAATGTGTGTGTGTGTGTCACCATTATTTCGTCTGTGCGAGGCATCTTTCAAGCTGTTTTTACGCTTTCGCCTCTCTTGAAAACCAACTGTGTCTTTATTTGTTTAGTGTCTTTACATTTATGAAAATTTGAATCATTATTCTATAAAAACCGAATTTTAGACCTTTCCCTCCACCATTTAAGTAACATATCAATTCTGGGACAATCATTGCTCGGATAGAAAGAGAAAGATGAGTAGTACAGTGAACAGATCATCTGAAGAAAATAATACTATAACTGAATTATATGACTATCAAAATTTGATTGGTTTAAAAATATTTTGGTAAAAAAACCTGCTATGAGACACAGCTACATAAAATATTATATGAAAATTTTAGCGAGCATTAATACTGGCGAACCGACTGGTCGCCAAAGGCGGCTAGTTTTAGATAAAAATCAAAATTCTAAATCTACAAATACAAGTACGATTTTTATTTTGAGAGGTCGTAACTTAATATCTATGATTTTCTACATCTCACCTTCTTTAGTTTCAAAAAATAATAAATTAAAACCCTAATTATATATAGAACCTTAGCAATCTCTCAATCATAGCAGTTGAGTCATTAGGCCAGTTTTTGTTTCGAATAAAAAAAGCCTTATTGATTCCTGATTTTTTCTTGTCTCTTTATTTTGTGTGAAATACTGTAAAATAACCGATTGATAGATCCCGAAGTATACCGCTTGGACTTAGTTTGTAAGTGTCCTCCTCCAATTTGCAAGTGTAAATGAACTAGAATGCTCCATGTTTATTGCACAATTCGAAGTTATTCTCGGATAATTTGAAGTCATACTCGAATACAATAATAACATGTATTCAAATTTAGTTAACAGTACTAAATACGTGTTATATAGTAAGCGAATAGCTGAGAACTGAAATGGCTATGAATTTTTTAGCTTTAAAATAAATAGTATAAAGCATCTATTCAAAAATTCTATTGAACACGAAATGCTTTTTTTATTTGCCTTACACCTACGGATTCAAGTGCGTATTAACCCAATTTCTTAATCGTCGAACTCGTGCGTCATATGGGCATTGAATTAACAATGATTGTACGCATTGCAAATTCATTTAAGGACATTGCTTCAATTTCACTAAACTATGTAGTCAAAAACATAGACAATTTCCTTGAAAAAAAAGCATACAATATGAATAATAAATTATATTATAAATGTGAGCAGTGTTTTTTCGGTACGGCAATGCATTGTCTTATTTTACATAGATTTTTAAGGAAAAAACGTTCTCCAAATTTTTATCATTATCAGCAATATTTGGAAACAAATCGTGTTTTTAAATCGAGTTTCCACTATACTTCGTTGCTTTATTGACCTTCAAAGGAAATGTTCGACGATGACAATTACTTTCGAATGTTGTGTTTGATCACTAGGTGGGATTTCATATATTAATATTCTTAACATTTTAAGTATCATTATGGCATGATAATTTATATTTCATAATTAAATATGGAATCATTTTTAAAGGCAGATAACAATTAAGATACTACCATCATTCTCCAAATGTCCAGTTACTTATTTGCGTGTTCCAAGAAGGTAATATTGCTTAGTTTCAGAACGAAAACATCCAAAGTCAGTAATTTTTATTTCTGTCATAATTTACAGAAATTTACGTTCGTAATTATATTTTATTCTCCAATAAAAGCCCAGGCCCTTTGTAACTGAAATTTATACATCTATTCTTACACAACTGTTATATAATGCTTTTAACTCGACATAATTTTACCATTTATTCTGGTGAACTCCAGTCAATACAACAGCTTTTTCTCAAAAATGACAGCAATATCAAACTACACAGCATTTTTTTAGCTTAGTAATGGAAAAATATACCAATTTCATCCTTGGTGAACACAATAAATAATCTTTATACATTTTTATGACACCAACTCTTCTTATCACCTATTCAAATTATTTAATATAAGGATCTGAAACTATAACTGCATTCTTTGTGAAATATTCAATTTATTTTATTTAAACTTCAACATTCAATTCCAGAGTTATTGCACTTGCGTATTGATATTTTTCTTTAAATAAAGGACACACTGTTAACTAATTTCAAATGGGTTCACAAAACGAAATTGATATAATTGGATGCGTGAATGAAATCTAAATGCATATGCAGGACTCGTATTTATTTCTACATAATTATTGTATTGGGAAGGGAAGAAGGTAATTTCGGTTTGTACCAGTAGTTAGAGTTATGTTTGTTCCGGTATTCTTTTGTCAATATTAGAATTCTTTTTTTCTTTTAAGATTTGGTAATCATAACCTTTAGGTCGCTGTAGAAACCCATTTCGTGAAACTCTGTTTTTAACTGTCAGTTTTAACATGGAGTGCAAAAATAATCCTTTTCGTCACATTTTAATTTTTTATTTTAATTTTCATAAAAGAAAGAGAGTGGCCGCTGAGAAAGAGAGAGCTGAGAAAGAGATATGTGAAGTCTATGGTGCTGATTGTTTAATAGAACGCACTTGTCATAATTGGTTTTTAAAATTTCGTTCCCGATATTTCTCATTGAAAGATGACCGACGTTCTGATCGACCTTCTGAAATTGATGATGACAAAATGAAAGCAATAACTGAATCGAAACGTCACATAACTGTGCGAGATGATGCAAAAATATATCACACACATCAATTGAAAATCGTATTAGACGTTTTGGACTTTTTAATAAGATCTATATTTGGGTTCCGCAAGAATTGAAAGAAATTCATCTTACACAAAGAATCAGTCTGTGTGATACAAAACTGAAACGTAATATAATCGACTCTTTTTTGAAACGAATTATCATTGGCGAAGAAAAATCATCTGCAATAGCATTAATCGAAAAAGATCATGGTCCAAGAATGAAGAAACAGTACAAACCATATCAAAAGCTAAGTTGCATCAACAAAAGACCATTATGACAATATGTTGGGATTACAAAGGTGTTGTGTATTTTGAGCTACTTCCAAACAACCGAACTATCAACTCAATTGTTTTGTACCAACAAATTGTGAAATTGGACAAAGCAATCAAAGATAAAAGACCAAAATTGGCAAATCGCAAAGGAATCTTGTTCCACCACGACAATGTGGGACCTCAAACGCCTTTAGAAACGTATGGAAATTGGTTGGGAAGTGATGTTACATCCCCCATACAGTCCTGACCATTCACCATTGGAATATTATTTATTCCGAAGTTTATAAAACTTCTTAAATTGCAAAAATTTCAGTAATAACGATGACGTCAAATCGGACTCAGTTTTTTTTGCTATTAAGAACCAGAACTTCTATGAGTGTGGGATCATAATGTTAACAGAAAGATTGAAGAAAGTCATCGAAGAGAATGGAAGATATTTGACTGATTAAAGTTCATTTTTTGTATAGAAAATCTGAGTTTTATTTCATGCTAAACCCCCCAAATTACTTTCTTGCCAACCCAATAAATCAGACCCCTGAGTGTATACTAATAACGGTGTAATACTAATATAACCAATACGCACTCATAATATGTTCGTAATTTCACGACATTTTAAAAATATTTTTAGCTTCTAATATCAACTATTTGGGAAGTGATTAGTGAATAGCGTTTCATAAGATTGAATAATAAAAGTTGAAGCTTTATTTCATACAGATGTCAGTATCTTGAGATGGTCTTCTCATGCTTACAAAATGAAAGGTATCAATTTAAAGCCAGAAAGGAAACTAACTTTAGAAATTTTTAAATAAAACTCAAATGCAAATCTTATTTTTGCAAATGGAGCTTTACGGAATTAAGAAATGTAGATATCTTGTTCAAGAACATTAAAAAAATAATTAACACTTTTTTAAAAAATTAGAGTCAGTAGTTGCTTATAGAAAATTTGAATTAGACTATTTATTAAAGTTAATTTTTTCACCTTTAATAAATAGCCTAATATTAAAGTTAAAAAAAACGCAATAAATTGTCATGTCAACTTTGTGTTATGATATTTGAAAAAAATTTACATCAAGAATTCGTTCCCTTTTTATGTAAAATCAAGTATTCAACTTTAGAATATGAAGATATTTTAAATACTTATGAAATGTATAAAGTGTTCTTTTTTCTTTTACGAATTCAGTGATGTTATATCATTGTATAAAATATTTTTGATAAATCGTTCGTTAGCCAAACACTGATGGGCAATTTCGTAATATATTAAACACATTTTATATGAATACAAGAGTATTTTCAATAGAGAAGAACTGCTATCTAAAAGTTTTTCTGCCGAAGCTTCCTTTCAATTTTATAAAATTACCAATGCTTCTGATATCTGCTCTTAGTATTTTTATTTTAAATCGCATTCCTCGTTTAGCTTTGAATAAATTTTACTCAATCGCTTTTGCGGAATAATAGGAACATTTGGCAAATGGAAATACATCATAATGCATTTATTTAAATATGGTCAATTATTGCGCAACTTTTCCTTCATGATAATATATGACATGAATACCTAATTTTATCAAAAGCATGGTTGTTTAAAACTATGAAATCATTTACTACTATATTTTAATTAATATATTCATATTTTAGTCATTCTTTTATCAATATCAATAGCAAAATATTAGACGAAATTATATGAATTTTGGAAATTTGATTAAATTGAAATTAAAATATGAGAAAAGTATTTTTAAGAACGTCCAACGATAACAAATTAAGAAATAGCAGTACTTTTTATTTAGATGCATTGAGATTTTCCTTCCATTTTGCTCGCTTTTTTAAGAGTGTCACGAGCTTTTGCACTATTTGTTCCACCCTAATAGCGACGCTACATTCATGGAAAAAGGGGCAATAACTTTATGTGATTAATGCAGCAGCCTTTTGCAAATAATTCATACATTAATACGCGTTTCCATTAATATTTTTTCTAAATGTGCATAGATAAAAACAATTCTGCGAACAAGTTTCATAGTACTTTTACTGATAATAGATTTGTGAACATGAGTAGGAATCTATATAAAACCTCTCAATTCTTAGCTCATACAAAACCGAGATTAACGGTTATTATATTTAATTTGGGTACGTCCTTATTAGATACTAAAAGTCTAGTTAAAAACAATCTGTTGATTTTCCCGCTGAGCTTATTTCACACTACCTATCACATTTTCAACCTCTTTGTGGGATTTTTTCAAAGGCATGTATGATCTTAATCTTGATGGATCATTTATACCCAGAAGACATATCAAAGAAACTACCGATAAATTTTGGGAAAATAGTGTACTTACCACCTCAAAGAAGCATTATTTCATATTCGTGCGCGTTTTTCCTGACGCCACTACTGAAAAGTACTTTTTCCAGTAATCTCCTCTCGTCTTCTTTTCCTTGAAGGGCCTGGAATAAAGTTATTGTCAACATAATTAAGAAACTCAGAATGATTGATAGTATTAAACATTAACAATATAAGTGAGAAAGTGTTTCAGTCATATCCAAAGATCTTTACAATATCCAAAAACGTCAATTTGTAATGAAATATAATATAGCATTTCTCTTACTAAAAATTTTTTTGTTAATGTTTTCAGCGCGTTCACTGTTTTTCTCCACTTGAGCTTATTTCTACTTATTCGGTATCTTCATTAGAAGCGAGGATTCCTAATCTGTAAGCTGTTAGGTTGAAGTATAAAGAGGAATCTGCTGCAAAGTATGATCGAAAATCACTGTGTTAATATTTCTTTACATGTGTTTGTTCGGATAATTTTTTCTTTAAGTCATTTGAGTTTTGAAATTAATGATTACAATTTTATAACGTTGATATTAAGGACAATGATATTAGTAAGTAACTGGCAAATATTCATTGCGTAACAGTAGCTGAGAAATTGGTTTCTTTTTACAGCTGTATTGATAGAATACCCGAGATCACTCGGGTTTTGAAACTTTTACTATTCGAAAGATTCAAGCAGATTTGAAAGCAGCTAATTATATTTTTACTTTAGGATAGTGGCTGTAATTTTTGTTGTTTACTAAATATGTACTTTAGGGTTGTAAAAAATTTAGCATTCCTATTGACTTTTTACTGAACCAAGATCTTAATCCGATCCGATGCCGCATCACATTTCGAAATCTTTAATATTTTATCAAATGCAATCACGTTCAGATCGTCTCAGGAAATATTTACTTGATTTTTAAGGAATTTGACAAAAAACTGAACCCTCCAATTCGAAATGTATCAGTATTTTAGATTATTCATCCAACTTCATATTATTTTTAAAACTTTATTTGGAATTGTAGTTTAAGGGTACAATGGACATTGAAACCAAAGTGTCACAATTTTTGAGATATTGTTTTGAAATTTTCATGATAATTGCATTTTATCAATCTAATGCAACAAAAAAATCAGCAAAATTCATTGATAACTTTTTGATTTTGTTGGTAAAAAATTGAAAAAAATTAAAACACTGTAAAATTTCAAAATGTTCCATGCGCGTTAAAATAAATTATAAACGAAATATTTCAATTTTTTTGGATACATTTTTTAATTCTACAAAATATTTTGCATGCTTCAATAAATTGAAAATATGATTTTCCTTTTAAAACTTGTTATTATGGACGTTTTTTGAAAATTTTTAAAAAAATCAATGATGGAATATTACTTGAGGTCTTCAATGAAAAAAATATAAGCCACATAATTTATCCATTAATGCAAAATTATATTATTATATGTTCATTCAGCATTAGAAAAAAGTTTCAGAGTTGTAACTAAAATTAGGATGCGCATGGAGTATTTGAAAGTTTGAACAGATAAAATTTCATTTTGAGAAAAAGGCTAAAAATAAATTTAAATGATTCCTACAGACCAGAAACATAATTGAAACAACCTAAATTTGTTAAATATTCATGTTTATTAAAATAATTGTCTATTTTATGAAATATATACATCCGTAGATTTATATTTTTGTAAGGATTCACAAATTATATAAAGGAAATACTTCTGTGAAACAAGACCAACTCCCTTTTTTCATCAAAAAAAAGCTCAAATAAAAATTAGAATTGCTTAATATCATTTCATTAGGCACAAAGAGTAATTTATATTCATATAGAAATTTTGAGCTATATATGCAGCCATAAACAAATATAATACAAAATTTGAAGCAAATTGAAATACACCTGCTGCATAAATTATAACCTCATGTTTTTCTTTTAATTTGACATGTCCTTATTTTTGATTTTTTTTTCATTTCATTGTTTTTAGATGATGACAATATGATACACGATTATAAGATACAAATTATTTGATATGATAAACTGGGTTTTTTTCTGAGTTAGAACAAATCAACAATCAAATTTTGATATATTTTCTTCGACAAGACAAGAAGGCTTCTATAACTTTTTTGTTCAATTCAAAGGTTTTTTCTGTGGGTTACCTTTCACTGGTAAATACAGAACCAAATTCTTTACCATCGAATAGACACATTTTTGATGAAAAATCAAAGGAACTTGCTTGAAGGATTTGAAGAAATTTTTCCTGACATTCATGACAAGGAATATTCTTCAATAAAGAATACTAAAGTGATTGCACAGAACAATATAACTATTATACACAACTTAGATTGTGAATTCACTATTTCAGGCACATTGTATTTGGCAGAAGCTTCCAAAATGTCATTAGAATTGCTTGGTTGTGAATCAAAGAATTTCTTTGCCCATCTATTTTAGCATTTTCAGACTTTGTCTGCTTTTATTTGGATGACCCTTAGGATTTTGGTAGTGAAAACTGATTAAATTCTTTTTAAAACAAAATCCAGAGAAAGAAAACAAAAAAATGTAATTTAAAATAGAGCAAATATTATTTTTAACCCTGAACAGAACTGTTTTTGCATTTAATTTCAAAGAAAAGGAAACCAGCAATTTGAGTACGAAATGTATGACGAATGAATAAAAAAACAAAAACAAACAGCAAAAGAAAGAAAAAATTAGTAGTTGTTAACATCTGCCAAAGCTAAAACAACAACATAAAATCAAAATTAGGAATAAAGCTCACTGGCAGCGTTTGAATGAAAACGAAACCTTTTTATACTGCAGCTGTCTAAATGAAAACAAGTGGGTGTGGCCTCCTAATGGCAATAATAAACGCTGATAGTGAGTAAACGAATTAAGGTATCAAAATAATTTTTTTCCAAACGATAGCTTATAATCTAAATATACAAAAAAGATCAAAATAAAAACATCGGAAACTTCATCGATTTTTTGCATTTTTATCGTCCATTGTACCCTTAACGTATTTGTTTATTTATTCTCTCGTAATAAGGCTTTTGCATTATGACAGCAATTAAACCAAGAATGATTTTTGTACATATGCTTAAAATGAAAAAATAGCATTTTTATAAAATTTTCATTAAAAAAGCGCTTTTATATAAAATTAGATGAATAATATATCCTTGCATTTAATTCAAAAAATAATTCTACGACTATATAAATTATTTTAATAAACATTCCTTTTATTATATCATACCACTTGGCTTCCAGCATGTTTAATTTCTTGAAAACGAGAAATACACTAGTTTTATTTTTCTTTCAGTCCTTTTAGACGCAGGTAAAAATATTTATCGGTTTATTTATATAAATATTAAAAAAAATATGTAAATAAGAGTAGAAAAAATCAAAATCTTACTGAAATAATTTTTCCAAAACATTTGCGTTAATTTTTAAAAGAATAAAAATTGAAGGAAAAACTGCGCAGAAAGGAATTTGACACCACTGAAAAGATAAAATTAGGAATTTTAGCTTTGTATAAAATATGCTTTCAGTAAGATAATTCACCAAAAATTTACACAAAAAACAATTATTTTTTAAATTAATTGAGCTTAACTGAACTTTTGTAAATTTAGAAGTTCATGCTATTCTTTATTTTCTCCAAAAGATAAAGAGTAAACTTTGATTTAAATATTCGTATTTTTTTAGAGGTTTTGAATTCAGGTCGAAAATTTAAACATTCATAGACATTTTGAAATATGAATCTTCAAAGAACTATTTTAAATTTTAATATAATGAAATTGTTTGCGAAATAATATACAACAAAATTATCGCGTGAAAACTCGTATATTTAAAGTATTCCTTAAATAAAATTTCGAAACGTTTTTCCTTAGCAAGCGCACATTATGCAAGAAAGAAATACATTTCAAATTTAGCGGCTATAAATTTGATATTTTGTACATTTTTTTTAAAATTGTATATCAAACCAGCCGCCTATGGCGACCAGTCGGTTCGCCAGTATTAATGCTCGCTAAAATTTTTATATAATATTTTATGTAGCGGTGTCTCATAACAGGTTTTTCACCAAAATATTTTTAAACCAAATAAATTTTGATAATCATATAATTCATTTATAGTATTATTTTCTTCAGATGTTCTATTCATTGTACTACTTATCTTTCTCTTTCTATCCGAGGAATGATTGTCCCGGAATTGATATTTTCCTAAATGGTGGAGGGAAAAGGTCTAAAATTCTACGTTTTTTATAGAATAATGAAATTCAAATTTTCATAAATGTAAACACACTAAACAAATAAAGACACAGTTGGTTTTCAAGAGATGCGAAAGTTTAAAAACAGCTTGGAAAATGCCGCTCATAGAGGAAATAATGGGGAACACACACACATCCTTCTTTTCATTCTTTTTTTTTTCTTCCCTGCCCAGACTTTATTTTGAGCAGGCATGGATTAAATATTCATACCGACTAATAATAAAAGCACCTATTTTCTTTCTTTTTTAAGCATCTCTTTATCTATAAATGAAAATCAATTGACTTCGCGTATTTCTTTCTAAACAAATCATAATTTATTACTTCCTGCTATCTAAGTCAGTTGGTGTGGGGGAAGGAAATGAAGATTTTTGGCGGGAAAGTAAGAAAGGGTCGTTTTAACTACTTTCCACGCAGGTTTTTAATTTTTTCTTTCTATAAGAACCATCCTCGTGCCTTAACGAAAATATTTTTAAAAAATTAGCCAAATCGGTCGAGCCGTTCTCCAGTTTTGCGCTTAGCAACGCATTTCGAGTTGCATTTTTATTAATATAGATTACGCACCATAAAAGTAGTGTTCAATCTATAAGCATTATTTTGAGATTTATTACTCATGCAGAAGTGAGATTTTTTTTTCTGCATTTCATAAAATACATAATTTTTGCGAGCCTTTGGTTTAATTTCTGCATCAAATTTGCAATATATGATGTCTTCTAAAATCATTGTCACGAGATTCGAGAATAAAATAGAATAAATAAAATCTATTTTAAATTATTCTAATAATAATTCATTTAAAATGAATAAAATTTATTTCATATTTTTCATGCAATAGCCATTTAGGAATTTGAAACCAAAATTATTCTAATTTTTGCTTGTTTTGCAGTTAAGTCTTTAGACAATATTATCATTGAATAATCACAGAATTTTTTCAGGAGGGAAAGGGGGAAATGTTTAGATATGAAATTCGTATTTGGAGGGGATAATGTTGAAAGAATGGGAAATTTGAAAGATGAGATGCTTATAAATTACTCAAACGATACTAGTATTTGAATATTTCGACGGGATTTAAAAACCTATAATTCTACTTCTTAAAAAAACGAATATAATTAAAAGAGCGGCATTTTCCAGCAATATCCTTCTCTAAACTCAAAAATTTCTTCATACTAAAAGGATAAAAATAATTCAATTATAAAACATATGCATTTGATAGAGATTAAAACTTCTTAAATGAATTTTCAGAAGTTAATACATTTGATTTACAATTTTTAATAATTTATATGTAAGTATTAGAAGATGATTGAAACAAAAATGAGCTCTCTAATCTTTAGTTCTATTATTTCATTCTAGTACGAAAAAAGGCTATTTTCCGTTAAATGGGCTCCATTGAAAATTCACCAAAGAAATATTGTAGAATTCTACATTGTTTGGCAATTTTTCACTTGTGTCCTGCTATCAAAAAGTACCGAGAAACAAAAGTTAATTTGCATAATGCTTTATGGATAATTTAACTCTGAAATAATAGAATACTTCATTTTCATTGAGAATACATACCAGGACAGATTTCAGTGTAATAGTTTAAAATGAAACACTCTCGTCTAAGCAATCCAACAATACGAAAATATTTTAAAAAAATAAGCTTTTAAGTATTAGTTACTAATTGATCATAAATTATCAAAAACAAACCACAGAGTTTATGTTTCTCCTCACCAGATGCATGTACCTACATGAGAACCGTCTCTGCTCAGATTTAAAGGTAAAATTATCTGAAGTCCCAAATTTCAATTATTGCTGAGCCAAGTCTTAAATTAGAAACTCAATACAAAAAGCGTGGAAGTACTTTTCTACCATGATTCTTTTCATGAAAGAAAAGTATATCACTTCCCACTTTCATCAATACCGACATGCACCCCCGATCAGTTTTGAAATTAATATTTGAGTAGAATCTCATTTTAATAAAGCGTCTACATTTATTTTGATCAATTCTAATATTTGAATGTGACAATTTTATTATTGCGCATCTGAAGAGAAATGAATAGATTTAAAACATCGGTATTTAGAAGCGTGTCAATTAAAATTTAAATATTAATTTTATCATCATCTTCTATACTACTATTATAAATGCGAAAGTTTGGATGGATGGAGATGTTAAACAATCCCGCCAGAACAGCTGAACGAAATTGGATGAAATTTAGCACATATATATATTATATCCTACAGAAGAACATTGTCTAATATTTATTCCGGTTAATCGAGTGGCTAATTTCTTATTAATTAAAAACTAACTTTCCCGCAAAAAATTTTCTCCGCCGCTAAATGAGAAAGACTTCGATTTTTTTTCACACTCTAACAGGGTTAGGCTTAACGCATTTCTGTCCATTATTTCAAATGATTGTTTATTTTCTTAGTGTTTGATGCAATTAAAAGCAAACATTGTTAATTAATCGATCTTTCGGATTCATTATGAAGTACTTTTGAATTAAAATAAAACATAATAATGGATATTAAAAATTTCTATTTTGTACAGCATTACCTCAACTCATGTGGAAAATTCACGCATTACGTTGTCTTAATTGGCTCTGGAATTCACGCATGCGCATTGCTGTTTTGTTTTTATTTCAGGTAATTATTTATTATAATGAAAAGATTATTTTATTATAAATATTTTTTTCTAATAAAAGGATTATTTTAATAAAAATAAATTATTCCCAAAAAGGAAGCAATTATTTTATTCCGATTAAAATCGTCTGCTTACGAATTTCATCAGATCTGCAAAAATAAATCTGAAAACATCTGCCCGAGCTTTTTGAATCGTTTGCTTTTATTTAACCATTTTTCATTTTAACATTATCTTACCATTCTAATGGAATTCTTTGATTTATTGTTCTTTTCGTGGATTTCTCTGCAGAAAGACGTTTTCATCACTGAAAAGTTCAGCTGTTTTTGTATAAATTTTTTAAATCGCTTCCTGCTCATAAGAAAAACTTGTTGAACCGAGTAAGTATATTTATTATTTTCAATTTCTACATAAGAAAGGCATTAATCTGTAGTAGTGAAGCTATTAAGAACAGGTGTATTCATTTGTTTTTTTTACGCTGTTCTTGTGTTAATATAATTCGATCTTCCCTGTTCATTTCTCTTGATTTTTTCCCCAGCTGTGCGTATTTCTTTTACCTATTTTCACATTATTTTCGATTAAATTTTTTGAGTGCATTCCATAATATTGCATTTATTGATTTTGTCTATGGTTTAACTTGCTGCAGCGTTCATCGAAACCTTATGATTGGAAATGCTATTGATGCCGTACGCGCTACATTCGGCCATTTCGCTAAAATTTGATGACAAACGATTTTTTGGCGAAAATGACTGAATATTAAAGCCGTTCCATTGTGTGTTTTTGCAATTAAATTGCATTTGTGTTAGCTATATATTTATCACATATGCTTGTAATGGCATATTTCCGTTAGCAAATAATGTAGAATTCCGCCAAAGTTTCTCAAATTTCTCCGGTGATTATTTGTTTGCACCTGGCAAATGGAAAAGTACGCTTATAGTAGTTTTTTCCCCACACTAATGAAGTTAGATGTAACATGTTTTCGACCGTTTATTTAAAACGATTCTGCTTATTTTCGTAGAGTATGATAAATTTAAAAATAAACATTGTTAAGTAATTTATCTTTTGATTTCTTCAGAAGTGATTTTGAATAAAAATAAAACAGATTAATTGAAATGAAAATAATATAATCTGCATTGCATTACCCCAACTGGTTCTTAAAATTCACTTCTTTGCGTTGCTCCAATTGACGTTGAAAATGTATGCATACATACGGTATTTGAAAACATTTTAGACAGTCAGTTCTCACATATACACATCAAAATTTCCACGTGTACGAAGTCGCGGGTAAAAGCTAGTTCATAATATAAAAACGTTTCTTGTTGAAATTTCAAGAAGTAGGACTATTACAGATATATTAATTTATGGTTCTGAAATCTGAATTTTTTCGACTTAAATGAAATATGAAACTTCATTTAAGACAAGTTTTTCAACATGGAACGCAAGACAATTTTTGTAATTGATAGAATTAGATAACTAAATATATTGTCTTTGCATAATATAGATTTTTTTTTCTGAAACCTGGTTAAACTTCGAAGATTTATAAATATTTAATATGCTTTTTTTGTATCATGGAAATTTAATTTTTAGAAATCCTTTGATATAGAGGAAAAGACATTAAAAAAAGGTTGAATCCTTAATAAACAAGGCATTTTAAAAACGCTAAGATTGTTTATGAGAAAAAGGATCTAAAAAATTATATATGGCTATGTTCAAACTTTGACACAATGTTTTCCCTCGTTAGCATATGACAAATTTCATTTATTTAGCTTTATCCCTTTCTCAGTTATAAATTATATATAAATGAATATTAATTTTATTTACTTTTATGAAAGTATATAGATTAATGGATTATCTGTCTGTTGAACTCATCAATTTATTCAAAATTTTGTTTAGCCATTGTATTTAAGATAATAAACCTTAATATTTACTTTCCTTCACATAGTTAGAAATTGAGTTATGTTGAAAAAAAAATAGGCGGAAGAAAATAATTATCAAACAATTTTAATCCAAAATTTCACAACGTGACAAAATCAGCAATTAAAAAGATGATAAATTCACAAGTGTTTTACCAAAAGAAACTATTTTAATTTGGTTTACTGGTCATCTACCTCTTCTACACCTGGCCAATAAGCAACTGCTCAAACAGGCCGTAAACTAACTTACGCTAGAGTGACTGGCATGCAGTTTTATGCATATATTGAAATTGAATGAAAAAAAAATCATTACATTTTAATAATTCATTGAGTTTAGGTTCAAAAATCAAGGATCCCAAAAATAAATGTTTAGAATTTGGAAGTTTATGAAGGATTCATTCAAATCTGGACAATGTTTTGGGGGGCTATTCGCTCCTTTTATACGAAAATCTTCTTGGTAAAAGAAATATATAATTTGCAAAGAAAACAGAAGACAAATGCAAGGTAATGCATGAAAAATTTATTCAAACTGCATTATTTATAAAATCCATTATTTATCGGATGCACTGTTTCCATGTTATTCCAGATAGTTTCTGAAAGACTAATTGGTAGTGGTCCTATACCAAGGATTTTGACTGTACTCAATAGCAGAAAGAATCCATCCATATAATTGATTATTCCAATAGTACATATTATAAGATGTCCATCACATAAATTCAGACGATTTTTAAACAAGAAACTATATTTTTTCGCAGTATTAACCAATGTATTGTATAAGGTGAAATTCTGTATAAAATATTTTCATTCTTTGTCAAAGAGGACAGCTTATAATTTTTTAATAATAAGCACATAAAAGAATTTAGTCGTTTTGCGAACTTTGGGAATTAAAACAGATTTTAAATAGAATCTCGATTTTGTTTATTATCAAAACAATACAGCATTTCGTTATATAATACAAACATATTTCAAACATTTTCCATTGATTGAATAGATTTAAGATTTTGATGCAGATCTATATTTTTTTTTAGATATTTTCGAGAAATAGTTCCAAAATAGCATGAGAATAATTGTGTGGATTTAAGACTAATTAAAATAATTGCTGGAATCAAAATGGTAGCATTGTAAAATATAGACTTAAAAACAGCAAGGCAGTAGGTCTAATCTTCTAATTTTAAGAGATCGTTGCTAGACGTTTGAATACTTCTCTATAAGTGTAAAAAAGTAGCATATAACCATATTTAAATGTATTGCTAACCATATTAAAGAATATAAGTCTGAACCTCATTTCTTCCAATGATTCAATTCACCCTCAAATAGAAATTAAACTTGCATTTTAAATAATTCACAAGAAATTAAATATTTCGGAAATGATGTACAAGTATTTATAAATATACAATTTTTACTATCGTAAAGTAAAACTGTGAGCATTTAAAATTTATTAATTGTTGTATATACGCTTGAGAAATTGGCTCAAGTTTCTAATAATATTTAGTTCTTATTCTGTGGACAGATCACCTATTCCATCAAGCACTGTGAATCTTCTATAATTACTTACTCTTTTCCAAACAGAAAATGAAATAATTTGTATTTTAGTATGAGAAATAAAAACACTTGGAACTGAAAAAAATATAGTTTTTTTAAAGGTTATTCAAAAAATAAATTAATCAGAGAACAAGATTAGTCAGTCACTCGTAAGAGAAACATTAAAAGCGATTGATTATTTTACACTTTTTAAGGTAAAATTTATTAACTTGTATTGTATTAAAAATAACTGAAGGTATGCTCTCACAGCAATGTTTCAAAGACATTGTTGTGACAATTTTCCTTTATTTTATTGGAACAGAAATAAATCGACGGAAATTGCATCTGAATGAAGAATCGTAATACTTGCAATGCCAATTAATAAGAATGGAATATGTAATATCTTTGCTATTTCTTAAATTTAAATTCAAAAATATTTAAATTTCCAAATGAAATCTGCACAGTGACAATAAAACTACATTCTATTTTTAAAAAATCATAACTATGGGGATAATCTTCAATTTATAAAAAGAAATATTTCAGCGATATTTATAAGCAAGAATTTTTGAAATGTAAAAACCATACAAATGTTCGGAAAATATCATGCATTGTCAAAACTGCACCTTAAATGAAACTTTCCAAGTTTAAAAAATTAATGCTTTAGCTAAATGCATTTGCATCTATTTCATAAAGAAAACCAGCAGATGTGTTCTTACGCATCTCTCCAATCAAGATATCATCCATCCCTTCCTTAGTGGCTGCGAATGCCGGGGGGTAGAATCGGCTAACAATAGTTGTGAAACACAGCTTTCACATATATCGAGCATATTCATTGAATCTATCCTGAAAATTAAGTTAGAAGCATATAGAGCCATTATATTGGAAACAAAATTAGATATGGAACTACACTTTTATTCATAAGAACATAAACAGATTCCTTCTTTTAAATTATTGGGTTTACACGCAAATAAAATAACAGACTGATGGACGGTTTATTTAACCGTTTGAGTCTGGGAGAAAAATTACCTTTACGGCAAGTGAAGAGCAATAGCACATCGCCGTACTCAAACGGTTAAACAAATTTCGATCAAAATTTGATCATCTCCTTTTAGGTACTAAATCACACTAGCCCTTAATATTTTGAGGTTATCGATTTCAATCCAATTTTATTCTTCGGGCTTGGGACTACCGAAAAACTAATATTTTGAATTAAATAAGCGATATTCGAATAAACTCAAACATCTTGTTAATTGGGAATTTATTCAAATTCAAATTATTTTTCCATCGTTTTATTTAAAAATCATTAGGGGAAAACCTAAAGTCTTCTAAACTTTAATGAATAAATAATATATTACATAAAACAATTTTATAAATTATTTTGTCTATTAGTATGGTGCTATTAAGTGTTAAGCATATTTTTAACTGAATCAAGTAAAATACAAAATTTTATATGAGTTTAAAACAATTTTTTCTCAATAAAATCCAGCCGTTTGCTTCGATTTCCAATTATTAACAAGTAATAAATCATTTGGAACTTTGAGGAAAACTAACATTTTTACTTCAGATCATTGAATAACAAAGCGCTCAATAAAAGTTTTACGCTTTAACTATCTCATTAACTCTTAGATTCGATATTCAGTGAAATATACTCTTGTGGACAGATAATAGACAAATTCCACTATCAAAGAGACCGAGTTTTTAAGTCATGAATTTGAAACATTTCGTTTGATTTGATCGTTACCTTTTTTGTTATAATTAGATGCATTCTTGAACTGTCTGTTCGAAGTAAAATATCCGGAATTTATTTATAACCACATGTTAATTCTTTCCCTATCACAACTAGTAATTCTAGATCGCAATAAAATATTAAAAACAAAGTAATTTTGATAAA
>JAOUZG010015852.1:0-14133 GCA_026289955.1 Argiope argentata | reverse complement strand
TTTTAAGAAATTGCCGTCCATATAAATATTTATGTTATTTATTCTTCTTTTCTTAGAGAAAATAATAATATTTGATTTTTCAGAATTAAATGTAAGCTTGTTTTTATTAGACCAGTCCACAACTTTTGACACACATATATTACCATACGCCTCCAGTTCAGTTTCAGTCTTGGCACTAATCAGCAAGAAAAGGTCATCTGCAAATGCCACAACTTCAGCACACCTAGAAAAGTCCAGTCTAAGCAAAGAATCATAAAAAATAGTCCAGTAACCCGGACCACCGCAAGAGCCTTGCGGGCAGCCCTTGGTGACTATTTTTCTTATGCAACTTGTTAAGGTGCGAAGGCAAGCTGAACGATCTGAAAAATAACTTTTTGTAAGAAGATACAAATTTTGGGGGCAATTAAACTCTCTGAGTTGATTCCAAAATAGCGGGCCACCAAGCAGCATCAAACGCCCCCTTGACATCTAAAGCAATACCAAGAACCTGTAAATTTTTTGCTAATTTTTCTTTCACAAAATTAGTTACCTTAAAGATGGCATCTGTGGTGCTTTTACAGGGAGTAAATCCATACTGTTTTGGGCTTAATTTGTTATTTGAGTATAAATAATGCATAATTCTTTCTATAAGTAATTTTTCAAGAACTTTTCCACTGACAGAGAGTAAACTTATTGGTCTAAATTTTGAAGGCTCGAGAGATGACTCCTTTCCAGATTTTGTAAAAAATCGAATACAAGAGTGTTTCCAAGCCCGTGGGAAGACTCATCTTAATAAACATTCATTATAAATTGCAGCAACAAATTTAGGAAATCTCTCAAACACTTCAGAAATGATTTTACTAGATATTCCATCTTCTCCGGGAGATTTCTTGGGATTCATATCACTAATGAGTAATGACAGATTTTATCTCTTTCTCGGAAAAGTTTAAGTCGTCCAGTGTGCTCATAGGACTATCCACGAGTATCCTCAGTCTAGTATGATGCGGCAAATCCAATTTCCTATCATCAAATGGAACAAATTGGTTTGCAAGAGTATTCAGAGTTTCATCGAAATCCGTAGTATAACCTCCACTACTAGTTTGAACAGTTGTTAGAGCTGTTTGATTTTTATGTTTGCCACGGGCAATCTTATACAGAATAGTCCAGGGTTGTGAACCAATATCGGTACAATAATCTTTCCACGATTGGGTCTTTGCAATCTCGATTTTTTGGCTATAAAGCTGTTTACAATTAAAATACTCGGTTTTCCTGGAATCTCTTAAAGTCGAATTATTATAAGTTCTTTGATAAAGTCTTCTTTTATTGTTAACCTGTTTCCTTAGTTCCGTTAATTCATTATTCTACCACGGAACTATATTCGTTTTTTTAATCTGTGAGTTTATTTTAATAATTGGCATAGAGCGACTGCAAGCATTCTTGATACAGTTGATGTACTTAGAGACGAAATCATTAAGATCATGAACCCCTTTAACAGCTTTCTTTAACTCCATATCAAGATTCTGAGAATCAGTAAAATTAAAATTTCAGCCCGAATAGCATAAAAGATATTTAAATTCAATTTGAAGTGAATCATGACAAATACTCCAATTTGCTTTGTCATAAATAAATTTTAGCGCTCTAAAAATAGAGCGAGAGGGATGTATATTATTAAAAGCAATATTAAATGTAATTATTCTATGATCAGAACAGCTCTCTTCCACCATGATCGTCCAAGAATAAATGCAATGCTGAAAATTAGATGAGGTTACAGTCAGGTCAATAAAACTCTGTCCATTTGGTGAGCAGAAGGATGGAGTACACAAATTTTCATTAAGAATCCATAGACAATTAGAAGCCAAAAATGACTCCAAGATTCTACCCCGTGCATTTGTCAAGGAATCAAACCAAAGCTGAGAACGAGTGTTAGTATCCATGGCAAGCAATAGATATTTCTTCCTACAGAATTCAATGACAAGTTCAATGTTTAAAATATCAAAATTTATATCTCTATTAAAATCCATGTAAACACTAACTGCGTAAAAATGATTATCATTAAAAATAAATTCCACAAGAATCACATCCTCACTTGAATGCTGGCTAATGAGAACAGCGTCAATATTTTTATTTACAACGATAATAGCAGCTCTCTTCAAATTATTCCCTGATTCAAAAATTCTAAATGATTTAGGAAAACCAGCAACTTTGTTGCTTATACAGTAAGGCTCTTGAACAAGAAACATGTCCGCCATGCTTTCCCGAGCAATAGCAGATAAATTAGAGGCAGCCTTTCGAGATTTCTGAAGATTAACCTGCAAAAACCGGATACCCATAAAAATAGCATTATATTCCATAATCAATATTTTGCTTTTTTTCCCGCTGAATAATATATGTAGGACATTTTCTATCCAAGGCTGCATGGTTAACATCAAGTTTGTCACTATCTTTGGCATATCTATTATAGTTTATACAATTAGAACATTTCAACGCGTTTCTTTTAGAACAATCTTTCATAGAGTGGGCACCCGAACAGATCGGGCATGTAATTTGAGATTTACACGCTGTAGAATCATGATTGAACTTATTACACTGAAAGCATCTCTTAACGTATATATAATCAGAACAATTACAGTTTGACCATTTAATTTTAACTACGTTTTCAAGAAATATTTTTCGAACCTTTGGAGACACCTCAGCAGTCATGTAGCGTATGTTTTTGCCTTTCATCAATCTAATAAATTTGACATTAAAAACTTCTCCCTGTAATTCATCTCGATTTTGGTTTTTAATTATATTTTCAGCATTATTAATTTCTATTTCCTCAGGTATATCGAATATTATAATCTGGGGAAGATACTTTTTATTTTGAGAAACACACATTTCCTCACCCAACTGTTCATCAACTGTATTGCAAAGTTTATCAAGATCAGATTGGTCTTTACAGCTAATCAAAATCTTACCTCCGTTAAGTGCTTTTAATCTTTCGACGCTGATCCGGAGCGATTCTTCTTTTAAGCTGATTCTTCAACTCTTCCGATGTTTGATTCTTCAGAGGCTTTATCGCCGCAGAAAACGTCGGTGACCTGCGGGAGAGGTCACCGACAGAGGGCGGCACAGGCTTCGAAATGATCTCCGCGAAGGTTCTCGCCGTAGTAGGCCTAATTGAACAAGCCACGTTGGCATTTGCAGATTTAATTTGCTCATTTAAAGACGAAATAGTCGACTGTAGATCATTTTTAATGCTGTGCAGATCAGTTATCGCTTCAAGAATACTTTGCCGTAAATCCTTTCGCAAGTTCCCACTTAATTCACACACTTATTGCAATTTTTCCACAGCCGTCAAAAATCGCACGTCAACTTTATCCGCCATCGCTCGTCGCGTCTCTCTCTCTCTCTCTCTCTCTCTCTCTCTCTCTCTCTCTCTCTCTCTCTCTCTCTCTCTCTCTCTCTGTGTGTGTGTGTGTGTGTGTGTGTGTGTGTGTGTGTGTGTGTGTGTGTGTGTGTGTGTGTGTGTGTGTGTGTGTGTTGGCACTCTGCAAGCCAAATCCTTAGACCTACAGCTGCCAAATTTAGCACATACATACTTTGGAGGATAAAGATGTCCACTTCAGGGTTATTTCTCCAATTTCTATTAATAGTTCACACTCTCCCTATATATATTCCCAAATTTTGTTTAAATTTTCCTCCAATCAAGTTCGAATACACTTTCTTAAACTTGTAGTGGATGGCATTTAATGTCAAGACAGTTTTTTTAATATTAATTCATTATTTAAATTTAATTAATTTTAATACTTTAAATAGAGTTTTAGCAATTTATAATGAAGATATAAATCAACAGGCAGTAGCTCAATCGTTAAAATGTAAGGATTCAAGTATTTTTCATGTGAAGGTGAAAAATGCGAGTTCTATATCTTGCGAAAATCAATATTTTTTTGATAAATTATTTAGTTCAATTGTAATTATTTTGTAAAAAGTAACTAAAATAAAAAATTTCTTTGTTGACCTAAGTAGGAATTGACTTTACAAAATGTTTGATATTACTTGTTAAAAATGCGAATTAGAATGCTCATTAATTAAGAATTGAGGGCAATTTTGTCATCTTCCCACGATAACCCGAAAATATTACAGCGAAAAAATGATTTTTAGATCATCTTAAAGTTTAAAAAATTATATTTTGAATCTTCTAAAGTTTAACCTATTCCATGTAATACCAATGTTTTAACCAATCAATTAAATTCCTATTTTTGATCAAGTTAAAGAACTGTTGTTGTTCCGCTTTACAACAAAAGGAGGGGTGTATTAGCTTCTGAGGTTTTGGACCCCTGGGTACCCAAAGGCAGAAGCATCCCACACACGTCACTTCTATCCAAAGGCAGGCTTCTATCCCATACACGTCATAAACTCTTTTAAAGGGGCCGACTTCATTCATGCAAACACAGATCACAATTTAGATTTGGAACAGAGAACGCTCATCTCTAATCCAGTATTCCCAGCGGTATTACTTTCGACATGGAGGACTTTGTGACCATGATAGATTTAACGAGCTCCAGTCACTACACACACACTCACGGGGAATCTTCGACTGATGGGTTCGAACTCGCCACCCAAAGGGATGTGAATCCAACGCTGTACCAACCAGGTTAACCCGGTTCAATTTTAAGAGCTATTGTAATCATATCTTCCAGCTGCTTATTTCCCAAAAAATTATAATAAAGATTAAAAATGGAATCTGCTATGCATATTTCAATATATCATGTCAGAACATAAGTAGTTGAACGGCCAAACACCACGTGCTCGTGCAAGTTAAATTATATTTTTATTCATTTTAATTGTTGCATTGAATAAGTCAATTTAGTACTGCAAACGATCCAAAAAATTTTGTCTCGCATTGATTGTTTAAAAAAATATCGCATTTCCTATTTATTTCCTTTTACATAATCGCGTGCTCAAAATGACATTTTTCTAGGTTTTAATTCTGGTAGTCATTAACTTATGTTTTTTCAATCAGAGATTTGTAAATGCAACGGCAACGCGTTATTAAAAGCTAACTTTTTGAGATGCTTATGCAGATAGTAAAATTACAATTTTTCGCCTACGGGTTTTTGTTGACGCCAAAAACCTCATTTCCCAAAAAACAACATCATGTTCTGGAATGATAATAAAATGTACTTGCGCAAGCGCGCTATTCGAGCATGGAAAGGAGCTTTTATTATTGCGTAGCCATTATCTTCACAAAAACTCAAACTGGAAAATAAAGTTGATTTCTTCTACAAACCAAACTTAAGTAAGTGAAATTATTTAGCACGTTCTTTTATGAAATTGAATGAAAATGAAACGTGGTATTTTGTAAAAGAAATGAAGGAGAGAAAGATTTCCTGTGAATTTTTAAAATTGCTATATTATCAACTCAATAATTAATTTTTTAAAAAAATAATGGATAGCTTAGTACAAATACCCTCTCTAATAAGGTTTTTACAGTTAAGTTCAATAAATTTTTCAATTGACTTATTTATCTTATAAAAAATTGTCAAAATGAAATAAATAATTATATTTTATGTAATTTGAATGTATAAATGTTCTGGTGAATTTCGAATTTTAAATTTTTATGCTGATCCTCTGTTCTATGAGTCACACGTAATAAAATATTCTTGAGACTCTAATATTTTAAATAAATATGTTACACCCTTTTACATTTAAAATTGACAGCGATATGAAAATTTAAATTTCTCAATTACGTAAAAAAGTTCAATTTCGTAGAATTGACCATCTTCAAGAAAATACCTCAATCAGTCTTGGTCTTTCCTCAAAACTGATTATCTAAAATAATGAAATTATAAGTTATCCTGAAATACAGGTATTCAGAGCTTTATAACTCGGTCAAGCCTGAACTCAGAAGACTGAAACGTTAGACTGATTAGACAAGAATTGATTTATTGAATTTGATTTAATGGTATCAGAGCAATATAACTTGGTCAGGCCTGAACGCAAAAGGTTAAAACGTTATACTGATTAGACAAGATGATTTTAATGAATATGATTTATTGTATCAAAGGACTGTATATCATTTGGGGCTCATAATCGTTTTTAGAGGTACATTTATTGGTTGAATCATAGTATACATCACTCCTTTGGCGCCATTTTAACCCTTAATAACCTAGAGTTTCAATTTTTGATACCAATCTTTTAAACCGAATGTTCACATTACTATTAGTTTTTTTTATAGGTTGGCTGTACGTATTTTACTGTTGTATAATATTCTTTCCAACAAAATTAAAAACTTACCTCCTGGTTCTGTAAAAAGTGTAAAGTGTCGTTATGCGATGATAAAAACAATCAATGTTTCGCATTATTTCATGCATAGGTATATCTGATTTCTTTATGGCGTTAATGCCTGAAGTATCAAAATTCATACCTGTTTTTTTTTCTAAATAAATATGTAAAATAAATATTGTGATTTTTTTAGCTATTTTTCCCTTTGTCTAGACCCTCAAGCAAACGCAGTAATATTAAAAATAAATCACTTTCGTAAATCAGGCTACTAAGGGTTAAAAAACGTTGCCAAGGTTCCTAAACAACTCAACAGGAACCATAGCTTAGGCAACCAGCCAACGAGCGGCCGTGGCAGAAATGACGTCACAGCTTCTCGGTATAAATTCGCCAAATCAAGGGGTACCGTATACTAGGATTATACCCGTTTACTTATTGAAATAAAACAAAATATTATTTACCACTTTTAATTTTTTTTATTAAACTGACAAAAAAAACGATAAATAAATCTGAATCCATGACGAAGATAAAACTGAATTTCATGATGAATCTGAGAAGTTTTTATTGAATAATTATGAAAAATGTTCCATAAATTATAAAAAGAAATATTGTGCGGTTCTCATAAGATTAGAGTGCTGAAGGGTTAGATTTATTTTATAGTCACATTTTTTTTAATTATATATATGTATATATATATATATATATATATATATATATTCGGTTTAAGCAAAAAAAGTTTTTTTAATTGATTGATTGATTTCAAATTATTTCAAAATTCCATTCATCATTCCATTCATCAAAATTCACATTATTATTTCAAAATTCAGTTGAACTCGGTTTACTTATGCTATTCTGTAATATCATCTACTAACATCTTTTTAGTATGTTAGTCCAATACATGATTGACAAAATTAGTGATTTCTAAACTGACAAGACTGAAAAATTTCAATTATATGGGCTGGTGAAAATTTCCTGAATTTCCTGATTTATTTTGGGAAATGAGTAGAAAATTTTTCTTTATATTTCTTATGTTGATTTTTTTTTGCCATTGCCGGATTGCCAATTGGCCGTTCAGAAACTCATTGGCAACGACTTCAAATTTGGAGATAAAGTTAGACGGTCTAATACGTAAGTACCGATTTTTTTCATGAGTGAATTTAGCATTGCAGTATGTATTAAAATGGAAAAGGGGGTTAAATCCTAGTATATGGTACCCCTTTGGCGCCATTTTGAAAAATATCGCCTATACAAAAAAGACGCATTTACGAATGTAGCCAAATTTGAACCAAACTGAACGACTTAACAGGAAACATGGCTTAGGCAACCAGCCAACGAGCGCCCGTGGCAGAAATGACGTCACAGCTTCTCGGTATAAAGTCGCCAAATCAAAGGGTACCGTTTACTAGGATTACACCAAACGGGGACTAACAGACGAGAATTCTTGCAACAAAAACGGTTTGTTTTCACATTTAAGGCAATATACTTGCCGAACATTAAAGTCATGGATACCAGAATAATTTTTTAACAACAACATTGCCATTCACATAGAGACAAATTCAGTGTCATTAGAAATAAAATTGATTGCCAGATACCCTAGTATAATATAAAATAATTGCAAAATATATTGGAACAAAACACAAAATAATATGTTAGAAAAAATTATTAAAATACGAATATTATCAAATCGCAAATATATCCAAACAAAACGGTTTGATAAAGATAAAATTTCTTGTATTTGCGTAATTTGGGAAAATGTCTGATTCGAATATTATTATAACTGGCAGAATTCATGCATCGCATTTTCGCTTTCAGAGGAAACAAGAATTGATGGTTATCTTATTCCCAGTCGCAGTCTCATCTGCGCCAATCTGGCATCCTTGCATTTTGATTCCGAAATCTTCCCCGATCCATTCAAGTTCGACCCTAAAAGATTTTTGGATGAACATGGGAAAAGAGTAGACAAAAATAGACACTATTCTTTCGGCCTTGGTAAGTATTTAGACCTATTATTCATTTTCATTTTTTTCCTTTATTTCCAGTTACGTTAAATTTGATAGAGAACAATTTTTAACGACAAGATTACCACATAAAATGGAGAGCAATTTTGACGAATTTACCTCATAATCTCCTCACAGCACAATAGTTACCCTTTCAGAGTGTCTATAACTAAGCATAAATAAAACTTTGAGTATTTTTTTATTCAATATTTAGAAATTCTCATTGTTATTGTTAGTAATGGCACTTGCCATGGGCAAGCCGCTGATGTATCAGTGGATTTAAGCCAAAATAAGTATATTTCATTTTTAAAGTAAAGCCATTTAGGGCCAAGAATACGACTTTAGTTAATACACGTCGCAACCCTTTTAATGAGGTGGACTTCATTCATGCATTTTCATTCATTCATCCACAGAGCGTAATTTAAATCTTGAACAGAGAAAGATCACCTCTGACCCAGTACCCCAAATGGTATTACTCTCGACGTGGAGAACTTTGTAACCACGACAGAGTTAACGAGCGCTAGCCACCACACATTCGGGGAATTTTCGACCGCCGAGGTTCGAACTCGCAACCTAAGCAATATGAATCCAATGCTCTACCAACTCATGCTGCAGTTTCATGTCTGGCCACGTAAAGTGCTCGGTTTAAAGTGTTGCTTTTGAAAATATTACACTGTTTTAATCAAAAAAATCGGGACATTTTAAATAGTTTCCAAATTCAAATGAATACTACCACATCTTAAAAGAAAAAATAAAGGTGTTTTCTTTAAGGTTGACTAGTCAGAATCGTTATCATCCTTGTCAAATGCATAATTAATATGCGAGCTTTCCATGATTACATCTAAACTTCCCGACAGAAGCAGACATTTTTTTTACTGCAAATGTGTTGGCTGTACACTAAGATTTTCGCTGGCATAATTTTGTAGTAGCTGAAAAAAAATGCTTAAATTCTTAAAAAGTTGACTAATTTGGTATGAGTAAAGCGATCTTGACTTTGGAAGAGAAATTGAAGACTGGCTCTTTACAACAGAACGCTTCCATCTTACAGAACTTACACATCTCATTCCAACACTTCCACCACTGGCTTAGACCGCGGTAAGGTCTCGGTGTGTGAGCCGAGCGGTTTCAAGTTAGAAACCTGATCCTACCGTCGTGTAAGGGGGGTCTGTTGTACATTAAATCCGTCAAGCCAAACTTCCTCCCACTGGTGTGGTGTGGAGAGGGGTATGCCAGCTCAGGTGTCATCCTCATCATCTGATCGTGGTTCAAAATCACGTGGTCCGTCCAAAATAGCCCTAGTATTGCTTTAACCACTTAGCAGTATTATTTTCTTTACTATCTAATAAGATGACACCTTCTATTTCGGGAATATTTTCTCAATTCAAATCCATCTATTCAAAAGGAAATCGATGATTCATCGATCATTCAAAAGGAAATCCATGGAATACATGACTTATCTACGTATTCGAAGTCGTTTTGCTATTGAATTATAATTGTTATGAATGGTTTTTTTTTTTTGTTTACAACTATCAAAATTCGATAAATCGATGCACGAACGGCATACGGGCAAAACCGTTAAGTGGTTAAAATGGAACGTTAATATAGCTAAACTAAAATCCACCACAGTCTTTTTCTTCTGAAGTCATTCCACGAGACATTTACCCTCGGACGAAAAATTCGGGAAAGGGGCAACTATTCTCTAATTCCGAAGAAGTGCAACGAGTTGCGATTATGGCACTGGTGAATATAGCACAAAAACAAGGGCTTATTTTGTAACGAACCTCTCAATATTTACACCGCGGTCAAGTGATAAAGAGGACATCTGAGTTACCATCCTCTTCTCCAAAGTTGGCATCACTCCAGGGGCAAGGTGTTTGCCTCCGATTGATTTAACGTATACGAGAAATGTTAACAAGAAAGTCCTTCGGAGGAATTGGGTTCGAAACTGGAATCTTCGGTTCTGTAGCCCAAATCTTACCACCAAGCCCAGTGCCCCCCCCCCCGAATTTGCTGATTTTATGTGAATTGGATATAACATGATCATATTTTAAGAACAAATATTTCCAAAAAAAAATGGGAATCGCAGAGGTATCATTTTTTGGTACTTTCCATCCACTGGAAAGTAAAAATAGCCCTGTATTGTGTTTAAGATATAAATCAGAAGCATTTTGTGTGTATCATACCGTACTTTTTTTTCCAGGGAAGAGATCTTGTCTTGGAGAGGCTTTGGCTGAGGCGGAAGTGTTTCTTATCATCGGTTCCATTCTCCAGAATTTCAATGTCACCTCTGGAAATAAAAAAGGAGCGTTGAAATTTCTTCAAAGAGAGCGAAAATAAGGCCTCACATTACTTCCCACGACTTCTCTAATTTTTGCAGTACTGATATAATACAATTGAACCAGCAAGTTGAGGAAAGAAAAGTACTAAAGAAAAATGGTTTTTTGAGAAGGGAGGAGTACTGATAAAAATTTGTCTTCCTTAACTGGAGTTTCAGAATAGAATCTTGAAATTAGTAATTTATTACTTCCAAGCTAACAATGATCTTTTATTCAATGGCGCTCATTTAACTCAATATTAAAAGGGAGAGGGAGAACATTTCATTCACTGGCGAATGCTTCTTTCTTCAACTTGCTGGTCCGAATTCCAGAGAAAGAAAAAATAATATTATTACATTACATCCTACAGCATCTATAATTTTTTTCTTTACTGAAATAATATATTTGAAGTAGATATTTGAAAAAGGGAATGAAAACAAAAAAGACTTTTAAAAAGAAAATAATAAAAAAATTCTGATTATCTTATATATTATCTATTCTTAAGCGAAGTAATATACGGGAATCTTCAGATTAGTAATTGGCTTACTTTTTTCTCATACCTGTTTTACAGTTACAGTTACGCTTATATAATAGCACAAGTTTAATGCAAAATAGAAAAAAAGGATTTTAGTTTTGGTGCCTGTCCCTTTTTTAAGATGCTGGTGCAGTTACATTTTTGTAATGCTAAACCATGAGAACGGAAGTACATTGTAGTATTTTTGTTGTCCATCTCTCAAATCGTGATGTTCCCTCATCTCAAAAGTAGATTTACATGTTTTATGCAAAATATTTTTTTCATTAAATTTTTTATAAATGAATTGATTTTCAATTTCTTTCTTATATCAATATCAGTATCAAACACATAAACAAAACATCGTAATAATCTGTAAGAAATCCTTACAAATGCATATTCCCAAAATATTTGATGAATTGTGGAAGAAACCTGATAAGCCAGATAACATCTATGGGACACAAGTGTCATTTTTTATCTAATGGCTGTGTTATTCGGCTACAAACTAAAGTTGCGAGTTTGAACCTACACATTCTCCAAAATGGTAACCCACCATCTTGAGCAAGCAACCTTCGTATAGTTGTTTGTCTCTACCGGATGCAAAAGTCTTCAGGTACATTAGAATGAACAGCCAACATCATTATTAACAACTCACGCACGCTCGCCATACGCTTGGCTCTAATGTGCCGCTCGTCTAACCACCGACTCACTGTTGAGACAGTAGGTGGAGAAAGTCTCATAAGCCAGATAATATCCATCGGACATGAGTGTCATTTTTGTTTAGTGTCCATGTTACTCGGCTACGAACCCTAACGTTGCGAGCTCGAACCTACACATTCTCCAAAGAATACATTTTTCCTTACAATCAACTACGCTTAATGTGATCACTTTGAAACATGGTCAAGAGAGGATGTAAAAACTTTTTGAAGATAATGGTTCGAAATGGGATAGTTAACCAAAGGAAAAAAAGCAATGCAGAAATAGTGTCCTTTTCTATGAATAATGGGCTGCATCTACCAGACGGGAGCGATATTGGAAGTAATTTAGTCTACCGCCAATAAATTAAAACATATTTATTCAAAAACATCCACCGAGCATACATTCACTCTTTCTTTTTTTCTCATTTGTAAAGAAGTCAAGCAACCCCGTCTCAGTTAAAACTGCACAAACGTAGTGGCAAATAGTGCCATTCATTTGCAAAAAACATTTTTCTTCTCAATAATTGCTTTTCTTGGAAAAGCAAAGTGTTTTTGTAGCATTCCATAAGCACCTGGACTATGCAGATAAATATGAAGAGCAAAAGATGCTTCTGTCGTTGATCAAAGCCTTCCTTTGTTGAACCTATCTTTTATATGCATCTGAGATCGAATGAATTCAGATATGATTATTTTACTTGTAGCTGTCCCAAAAGAGAAGAGGTACACTATCCATAGAGTCTTTTTCTTAATTTCGAGACGCTTGAAAGCAAACTCATCATTTTGGGGGAGGGGGGTGTCTGCAAAGGATTATTTGTGGCATGAGATAATACTGTTGTAGTATATACATCTTTAAAAAAGAAGTAGGTTCTGCCTCACTAGCTTCAACAGACGAGCAGTAAAGGGAAGAAATGTAGGGCATCATTTGCAGATGGCGAATCTATAAATCATTCTTCCAGTTGATCTTTCATATCCTGTGTTGATGTCTTAGAATTTATTGACTCTGGAAAAGGCAAAGAAAAAAAATCGACTCCAGCTGTAAAATAGTTTTTTTTTTTTTTTTTTTTTGTAATATTTGGGTGTGCAAATTTGTTTAATCTTTTCTGCAGTGCGCTAACGTAACAAGAATCAGAAAAATGTTTGTTATACAATTCGGGATCCCTTTCCGACACTTTAATTTCTCTGATAGAATTATTCATTTTAGAGCAAAGAACTATTTTTAATATCTGAAAAATATTATATAAGAAATTTACAGTCAACGTAAATCAAATTTCAAAATATAGATTTTTTTTTCAAAAATATATAAGAGTTTAGATAATAATCCACTTGATGAACACTATGCCTGTCAAAAAACAAAAAAAAAAAACATTAGTTACAAAATTTACATATAAACACGCAAATTATATCGGTGATTAATTTTTTCAGCATATATAATATTGCCCAATAAAACGTATCTATTTTCCCAGCCGGAGGAATTTCGAATAAAATTCGTTCAGGAGTTACACAAAATACGTCATTAAACCATAACTAAGAGGGCGCTGCTATACTTGAACAAGAACTGATGCGAAAATTCCGCATCTGAAGCGAATACTACAGCTCTTGGTTAATGATCGCAGAGCCCTCTAAGTCCAACAAATTGCAAAAACATAATAAACAATGCGAGAGTCATACTTACATTTTATATTTAAGGCTTTTCCGTTCAGATATCACAAAGGGAAACAAATGACCGAGACGGGGAAAATCATTTTAATAAATAAAGTCTTTTTTTAAGTATCAAGAAGCAGATCATTACAAGCACAACAGCAAATGTCTTGAATTTGTATCTTCGAAAAGATACGAACATTGAGAATCAAGCCTTTAACAGCAAATCTTACATGTAAAAATTTAATCTATATTGAACAAAATTCTTCAATTAAATGCTCGAACTTTACAAACAATTTCACTTTATAAAATTTCATTAGCAATATTATTTATTTCCAATGTTTGTTTAATAAAATTAGTGGACATTGTATTATTATTTCAAAGTGTTGGTATTATTTTGAATATAATAGGTTACAAAATCATCTAAATAGTTATAACTTGTTTTCAGACTTGAAAAAAGTAGTAAATTTGCTAAATTCATTAATTTTTTTAGTTTAAATAAAAATTATCATTAATTCATTAAAAACAAAATATTGTTTAAAAAACAGTGGGTTTTTGATAAAGTCATTGAAATTAATATTATTTTTGTAAAGAATTTTTTTTTTAAAAAAAATATGATATTTCATTATTACCTCACACAAATAAAACTTAATAATCCGTGGACTTCAAAAAAAGTGATATGAAATATACCGGGTGGCCAGAAATAAAACACCCCTACTCTGACCTCCCTG
>JAOUZG010015825.1:0-18494 GCA_026289955.1 Argiope argentata | reverse complement strand
ATTAAAATTAAAACTGAAAGCATATAGAATATTATCTATAAAAAGGACAGCAACCACAAATAACTAAAACTCAACTAAATATTTGATACATTGCACAAAGACAATTTAAAAATATAATATGATAGAGCTTACTTTATAATCATCACCATATTTCTCAATCATATATACACAAAATTTCATTGGCTCTGTAGGTAATCTTAAAGTTTTAGGCTGCGGAGCAGTAGCTTCAGCTTCCAACTCTAAAATATAAAGTTTTAAAGAAATTTTGTTTTACAGAAAGGAAATAAAATATTGTAGGTATATATTGTGTATAAAGATTGTCTTAAACTCAGTAATAGAATAATTTTAGAATCATATAATTTAACAATAATTCCTACAAATTGTATTAGAGCAATAAAGTGAAACAATTTATGTAGCAGCAATTAAATTCAAAGAATCATAAATACAATTTTATGTAAAATAACTTAAGGTTCTTGATGGGTAAAATGAAACAGAAATGACAAATCAATAGTTTAAATGGATAGTTAAGCAATAAAACATAAATTTTTTTTTTATGATAGAAAAATAAATAAACTTTTCTTTAAGAAGAAAGTTCACAGGGTGAATGATTCAAATATATATTTTAAGCATATTATAAACTTATAATTTGTATTTTTAAGAATATTCTTATATAAAAAACCAATTTAAATAAATTTAATATTCCATCACGAAATTTTACTTAATGAATTCTATTACATTTTGACATGTTATCTTGTATTATGAATCTCTCATTACTCAAAACATGTTAAAATACTCATTACTCAAAATATGCTAAATGTGTAATTCATTTAAAAAACTGCCCCTGGTAATAAAATTTTAAACTTTTTTTTATTAACTAAAATATATTCCCATCCGTTCATTATACACTCTATAAAATTTCATAACTTTCTGAGCAATAGTTTTGCCAGTAAACAACTTTTTTCTTTAATTATGGACATACCGTATATGTTTATTGCAACTTCACTAAACCAATCTAGATTTTCAAGGAAATAAAAACTTCAAAGAATTTTGGCTGATTAAAAAAATTAAAAATTTACTAACCAAATATTTAGACAATTGAAATTTTAAATATCCAAAAGAAAACAATATTTAAAAAATTATTTCAATTAGATTAATATTAAATTTTCATTAATTAATTTGAGCTAAAAAAATGTAACATTTTTTAATCTTGTGTATATACAAAAAGATGAATGATTGTATTAAATTGTATATAAAAAGAATTGTAAAATATAGCAAAAAAAGAAAAGAAAAAAGATGAATTTAATTTCATCTTACCAGATATAACATCCATCTTTACAGGCTTTTTCTTTTTCTAAAAAAGAATATAAATTAATACCTTTTTAGGTAAACTATCAACATTTTCATGATGTAATTAAATATGGTAAAATCAACACAATTTCTTTTTATGATTAAAAAAATTAAATAAGTAAAAAAACCCTCTACAAATTGGCATTTACAAATACCACTAACAATTTCATTCAGAAAGTTTTGAATCTTTCAGCAAGTAATTTTTTTGTATATTTCTTCATTAATTAATGTAATTATTAGCAATGTGGCAACCAATAGATTTATTGATTTTATATCCAATATATTATTTCTTTAACCAACAATTCCAAATATTTAGTATGTTAATTCGAGCATTGCAACAGAGATGGACAGAGTCTTAAAAAAAAAAAAAAAAAAGATGGCTTAGCTGGTTTCTTTATACTCTGTATTCAAAATTTATTTACTAGGGAAAAGCATATACAAAATAGCAGCATATAAAAAAATAGCATGCCAAAACTAATAGGAATGGTCCACATGACTTAAAACTATACATAAATCTGTTTACAGTAGCCAAATAATATAGCTATTGAGCAAAAGCGACATTTCACCTCGAGAGTTGTTATCTGGCTTATAAACCTTTCACACACTTCCACCAGTGAGTCTGTAGTCAGACGAACGATACAATTGCGCCAAGCTTTATGGCGAATGCATATATGAGTTGGTGGTGATGTTAACTGTGATATTTTAATGCGCCTCACGGCATTTTGTAGCCATTAGAGGGTGCCACAACACCTATATGAAGGTGGCTTGCTCATGGTCGCTAGTTCACCACTGAGGCAGTAGTAAATGAAGGTTGCGATACAAACCCACAGCACCAAGGCCAGTAGCTGAGTAACATAATCACAATAAAAAAAGTGCACTTCAGGTATCGTAGAAGTTATCTAGCTTATAAAGTTTTCACCACAACTTCAAAGGCAACTAATTTGGATTAAAGCGTATAATCATTAAATGTTAGTTAAATGTAGTAAAAATCAATGCATTTATCTTGAACATTATTATGCATATAATAATGACTTCACACCTTCAGTTAAAAAGTTATTAAAATGTAGGAAATATTTATTCAAATTTATCATCTGCCAGGCATTTGAAGCAATTTACATGTTTATAATACACCAGTAAAATGCTAAAAAAAAAAAAAAGAATTCATTTATTGAATACAAATTTTAATAGCTGAATAGTTTTAAAAATACCCCTTTACAAGAAAAGTATTATTATAACATTGAATTGGCCAGAAAGATAGGCACAGTTCCCTAGTGTTAAATCATAAAAAACATTCCTGTATATAAACCTAGATCACTTAATTTGCGAGCTTATGGCAACATTTTGAAGTTATACAATGCCATTTAATACAAAATTTCCTCATTATCATTTTTCATAAAATGCTTCATTTATACACATGATAAATTATTATAACTTACATTTTCTCTGATGCCAATTGTCTTATTTGGGTCATCAGACAGTCCCATTTCTTCCATATTTCTAATATAACTTTTTGAAGAATCCCAAGCTTCTTTTATTTGTTTACTACAAAAAAGAAATAATCAAGTGACCTTTGAGGACTTTTCACGAAAAGAGCCTTGATTACACCTTGTGATAATATAATTGATTATATGACTTAATAAATATAAGTACAATAAAAATTTATGAGTAATTTAAGCAAATTCAAAATGTATTATATACTGCACAAATGTTAAGGTTTGGCAAAAAAAGCAAGATGAAGACCTCCCCCCCATTTTTTAAATAGCACTTTCCGTCAATTATACACAAAAATATTGTATATTTTCATGCACAACCAGATTATGCAATATAAAAGAGATCTTTTGCATTCTATTATAAATGGGGAATTTATGAAGAAATGTTGAACCACCATACAATTAGAATATTTCACAAACATGATCAGATGTTGACTGAAACTTACTATAGGAAGATCGGTCCAGATAATCTTTATATAACTTATATTGTAGAACCAAACTGAAATTTTAATATGTAATTTCGGAAATTATATTTGATTCATAAGTATAAAATGAGATAACAATAAAATAACGTAACAAAAGCAATTTACAATCACAAGTAAACAATCTTATAATCAAACTAAAGACATTTACATGATATATTGGCTGTGAAAAAACCCGTAAATAATAGTTAGTTTATAAGAGAACCATATTGCAGCGTGTAAGAAAATAGAAAGACATGTTATCAAAAAATAATTTATAGCATTCAAAAACTTTACAAACAAGACAGTTATATCAATTGCAAATTCTTGAAAGCTCGCTTTTTGAAATATTGAATTCTGTAAATAGCAAATGACAACTAAAATATGCTACTGATATCGGAATTATAAGGTAACTAAAAATTATTTTACACCCAAAAATATTGATAAAACATGCGTGTTTCTTTAGAAAAATGTTCAATACTTTACCAAAATCAGTAATGAGAAATAAAAAGTAAAAGTTTTACTTACCATCTAACTTTAGGTAATGCTATTTGCTTTTTATGCAGCTTCTTAAGATTTTTGTTATAATTGAACTTCTTTCTTCTACGTCTGCTGACACCACTTGCTTTCCCCATATTTTATCTAGAAAATTAGTAGAATTCACAACAAGGCGAGCACGTTTTATTCTTCGATAAAATAAATTACAAATCAAATGAAAACATTGCATTTCATTTCAGTTCTTTCGAACAAGAAATTATTTCTGTGAGAAATGGAAAAAGCTTTTCTAAATATGTAGTTCTGTGCTTTCAAAAACATTTTGAAGGATAGGTTTTTTTTCTATCAAAAAATAAGCTTCTATATTCGATTTATTTCCATTCATTGTAAGTCGAATTTCAAGTTTCCATTTAGTTGCTTAGTTGTGTAAATAGAAATTGGCAATACGCGAAATCACTGTTAAAGTGCAGCTGATTTTTCACCGGTGTGATAATTTTTTCAGCCTAATTTTTGAAATTTTTACTTCTCCTGAGGAGAAATATGAATCCTGAAACCAAGAAGCGAATTTCTCACGTCTTCACTGTTGTTAAAACAGTGTTCCATTGGGGATTTATTCCAACCATTGTATATTTAGGTATGAATATTTTACTGTTGATTATTACTATGTGAGACTTGTCTTTTCAATGATATCAAATTTAAATTCTGTAGAATATTTACTCTAATTTTTTAAATTGTGTGCACAATTCCCAACAATGAAATAAAAATAAATTGACAATTTCTCTCCTTTTCAAGGCCACAAAATGTTACTTCTTTGTTGTATTGCACTGACTATTTCCTTTTGCTTTTTTTACTTATAATTGTATGCAGCCAGGTAGTTTCAGTACATTACACTAATTATTGAATTAAATCCAAAATAAAAAATATAGATATATACAACCAGGCTCTTCAGTGTAATTAATTTTTATGAGAATAATTCTATTATAATAGCATATTTTGTGACTTGAGTATAGTCAATGGCTTGTGTGTAATCACATAGTTCTTTCAAAACATAATCTGAAGCTAGTTTTTTAGCTTCAAAAATGGAAGAAATAACACTATCAGATTATTGATAAAATAATGGAAATTGTTTTAGTCAATTAGAGAATAATTTTTTTTTTTTTTTGATAAAAACTTCTATATCAAAAAGACAAATATTTTTATGAAATTGCCAAAATTTAATAATTATTCGCATGACTAAATCAATATCATAATTTTTTTAAATCATTGTTAAAAAAATTTTTAAGTGGTTATTCTGGAAGGAAATTAAAAATTTAGCTAAATTTTTACTTTATTAAAAATTTAAAAAAACACACCTTAAGTTGCACATATTTATCCTGTGAGCTAAAATGAAACTGATGAATTTGATAGTTATAGGTGGAATGATGTTTTTGTAGAGTACCAATACATACATATTTACATATAATGATAATCTATTCAGAGTATAAAGTGAAATCTCCTGAAAGTAAGTCTGTATGTTTGAACCACAAAAACTTGAGAAATAGTCAACAGATGTTGGAGAAATTTATACCATTTTGTAAAGTATTTATTGGGAAATGTTTTAGTCATATCTAACTAAAGTTTCATAATTGCGATTTGAACTTATCCACTCATGCGCCAAAACCTCAAGCAGCGCATGTGCAAATAGCAAGAGCTGTGGTATGTGTCTAATTTTAAACAGCAATTCTAATCTCATTATGCCTCCAGAAAAAGGAAATTTAATCTTGGCTGGAAGGTGAAAGAAATGTTCTATTAGCAAATATCAAAGAAATAATGTCCACACTTAGGGAAGGAAAGTCTTTTAATGAGCGTAATAATCATCTTACTTTAAATCACACTGCAAATGAATTGCGGAGACAGAATGAATCTCCAAGAAGCAAAATGATTGCCTGTATTTTGTCTACGGTAATATCATATTTTTATCTTTTTAACAATCTTAATATTTTTGAACGTGTGGTATAAAAATTGGTTTTGTAGCTATTTTTGATGATTTCTAAATATATTTTTATGTTTGTTTGATGTTGCATAACATGCCCATGTCATATTGGGCGGAGGCTAGACTTAAGTTTAAAACTAATTTTTCTTCTTGGATACTATACTATGGGTAATACCAAGCAGGTACTGCTAGTCTTTATCAAAAGTATAGATATAGTATAATGAAATTAATATTTTATTGTTAAATGATTTGTAAAATATTTCTCATAAAAAACGAACTATTCCTAATTTTTAAACAAGCATGTAGTATTCTGTATTCTTTATGCAGTATATTTTCACATTTTATGTTTGTTAATTTGGACATGAAAACTATTTTGTCTTCCTAAGTTCAATTATTTTCATTAACAAGGAAAAGGAAAAAGGGTTGAAAATTCAATTCAAGGTGAGATTTAGTGTAATGATAGTATACATTTAGAATGTTTATTCATGAAATATTAAAGCACAATGTGCAGTCATTTTCAAAAATGGCTGTAATTAATCTATTTTCCTTTCTTTATGCAAAAATAAATATTTTTTCTTCTAAACCTTGGATTATAATTTAAATTTTAGAAAAAAAAATTATATGCAAAAAAGCATTTTCAAAATATATTCAAAATTAGTGAAATTAAATTAACTTAAAAAAATTTCAATTATTTCAATAATAATTTTTTGGTACTTGCGTATTAATGCCACTGCAGCTGCAGATTTGGTGGTTTTTAAGTGCCACCAATATACAACTAAAATATTTTTCAGAACATGCACCTAATTTATCAAAATAGCAAGTACATTGAAGCTTTAGGTGATGTTCCATCTAATCTTTACCTTACCTCAAGCCTTAAAAAGCTGTAGATTTGACAGTTTTTAAGTGCTGCCAATCTACATTGCATTAGCTCAACTTTGGCTTTGATGGTGTTAATATGCAAGTATCTTTTTTTTTATCGAGAATTAATATATGTTTTTCTTTTTAAAAATTATTTAAAGGAAATTACTGACTGTTTTAAATAATATGCAACTCTAATCAAACAAAAATAAATGGTTTTAAAAAAAATCTCAAAAATAAATATTCATTCACATAATATTTGAATTATAATCTTATTTTTAAATACGAAAAATAATTTCATATATATAATTTTATCTATGACAAGTGTTGAACTACTGACATCATAAAAATATTTCATTCATTTTTTTATTCCATACAAGAGACAGAATACTTATTATAAAAACATTTCAAGCAAGATTGATATGTTTAAAAAAATAAATTCCATGTACCTTAAAAAAACATTTGCTTGTATTCAGAAAATCAGGCAGAGTACAAATTATATCTACGTATAGTATGTTAATAAAATTTTTGAAACAATCTGCCTGTGCATTCCATAACTTAACGCTTTTTACATTTTCTTTTCAATTATCAACATTTTGAATGTTTGGTGTATAATTGTATTTATTTCAGCAACTCACTTTAATTGATCCATTTACAGCTTCCTTGAGTTGAAATAATTTATTTTTATTAAAATACAAAAACTAAACCTTTTAATGATTTTAAGATAAAAATATTTATTTTGAAATATTTTTATAGTTAAAATCATAGTTTAATTTTTAAATGTTAAAATAATTATAATTGTAATTATAACTCAAGAGTAATATAAATGAATGTTTCTTTTATAAAATATTTTATGTATTAAGGAAAAATACATACATTTTTTCCATATAAAAATGAGTATCGTATTAATTGAAACACTATTTTTAAATTGTTAATTTAAGTAATCTTGAATATTTTTTTAAAAATGCATTACTACTTGTAATTATTTTTCTTCTAAAAATTGAATAATAATCCTAGATTTAGAAAGGTAATATTTATTATTGTATAAAAAAATAAAATATTTTGTAAATTGTTAAATGAATTTGAAATAAATTAGAAATTATAAATAATGAAGAAATAAATAAATAAATTTGAATAAATTATTTAAAAAATGCTCTTTTTATAAATAGATTAAAAGAGAAAATAATGGGGGAAACAAATTTTTTTTTGCTGGTTCATGACAAAATTGTGTGAAAACTTCAAAAATATCATCATAACTTAGTTACATAGCTTTAATTGAAATTTTGGTTTACTTAATCATTGTAAGCTGTTGCATCATAAATATTTATCAGAAATTTAATTTAGGCTAACCAGCCTTTGAGAATCTCAGGCACTAATAGGCATATTTTTTTTAATACAGTTGATGAAAAGATCTTAAATGTGCATTTTTATTCAATAGTGATATTTATATTTCCATGATTCAGTCAGTTCTAGAAATTGATTTAATTGAATTGAATGTAACTCTTTTTATTGAAAATATTAATGTCTCAAAAATTTGTTAAATATAATTCGCAGGGCATTATTCAATAGAGTATTTACTGACTCAAGTTACATAAAACAAAATTTCTGATGTCATTTAGACCATTTAATTAGCAAGTGTATGTCTGTTATTAAAGGTTTCAAATTATTGTTGGTACCCTAATTAGAGTTGATATCCTATATTTATTGAACAATGTTAAATAAAACTGATTTATTGAATTATATAAATATTGTAAAAGATTACAGAAAATCTTTTCCTGCGTTCATTTTTTAGAAAATAATATATTTTTTATTTATTTTGTCTCATATGCACACATGCTGAAAATTACAATTTCATATATTTAATTTATAGTAGTAGTTAACTTATTTTTTAATTTGAACTTCTGGCAGTGTGAGGAGTACATGTTTTTGTTTTTCCTCATCCATGCATAGTTTACATGTGTAGGTTAAATTTTATTTTTATTTTTTTGAAATAAATTGTTGAGAAATATAGTTAAAATATTTAATTCAAATAAATTTTTATTAAAAAATAAAAATATTAATTTATATGTTAAAATTTTGGTTCTTTTAAAAAGGTAATTTTTTGAACTCTAGGATGATGTAAAAATCCTTTTTGCAGTGTAATGTTTTCGTAAGTTATCATCACAAAATACTAAAATTTCAAAAAGAGAAGGGGGGAGGCTATGTTTGTATCTTTACCTTTTAAGGTATGTATGTGCCAAGTTTGGTAGGTTTAGATCAAATTGCTGGCCTATAAAGTTGCAATTTTCTCACAAAGTATTAAGTAATATTTTACCATTTTCTTACTACTCTCTCTTTCATGTAAGGAAAGTGTGAGACAAAAATATTGCAATTTTTAATTTTACAAACAAAAGCTGTTTTACATTTTTTTTAAAATACATTAAATAACATATTAGAATTTTTATATATTTAAACCTTTTATAACTCTAAAATTGTAAAGTAATTTTTAAAAAATTTGAAAAATCTGTACCATTTAATTTAGCTCTTCCCTACATAAGTTTTTTTTTTTTTTTTTTTTTTCATATATATAACAGAATTATTTTGTCTATATAATAGTTTTTATTTTTGTATAAAATCATTTCATATCTAAGCTGTAGTAACTTGACTAAATACTTTTTTTTGCAGGATACAAAAAAGGAGCAGATCCAGGAATGCCACCAATCACACCATTGAGGTAGTCTCCCATTTCACTTAAATTAAACATATTGATATACAATTCATGTAAATTAATCAATTTTATACATATGCCTATCTCAATTTCATGTGCAAGATTTAGATTTATTCCAATTCAGCTGCATTTAACAACTAACCTGCTTGTCAAGAACATATAATTTCTTACTGAAATCATAGCTAATTATAATTTTATGTATTTTACCTAATAGAGCTAAAAAAAATATTTTAATGATTTTTTTTGTTACAATTTTTAATTCAACTTTGCTATTCTGTTCTAAAATGATATATTGAAACTTGGGTTGATTTGGTTAATTTTCATTAAATTGATGGAATAGAATAGAAAATAATTAATAAGTTTTGGTTTCATTAAAAATAGTCAAATCTAGGAATATTTAAAACAATAAAATATAATTAGTATTTTAACAAAAATAAAGTCATCAATGTTGCAAAATTCTAACATTATTGCAATAAAGCCATTTTACAAGAAAAAGTTATAGGGCTAAATAATCAATGTTCATAGCAAAAAGATTTATTAATCATTATGATATATCAAGAGCAGGTTTGGAATCAAGAACCGAATAAATAACTGCATAAAGAGGTTTTTAAAATTATCTTTTATCTGTTGATAAATATTTTATGACAACTTATGCAAAATATTGCAATTAAATTATATTGGTTCATTTTGTTATTTATAGTGAATAACTTCAGAATCTTAAATGAGTTAATATGTAATATAGACTGTATTTGTTTTCAATAGAAACTAATTATACAAAATTCAATTAGCTTTTTCAAATCATTAGTATTTCAAAAATTGATGTATATTTTGTAATATTCTTTATTATAACTGTTATATTTTTATTTCCAGTTTATTGTGGCAATAATGGTCCTTGTTCTGTGTGGTCAAGTAGAAATGTTTCATAGGTTGCAGTGTATGCAACTGGTTTACTGATGTACATACTTCAGTCATCTTGTGCTATTGTACATAGAATAAACATTTAATTTTAAAAGTTCTTATTTTGTTTATTTAAGGGTACATTGCTTTATTAATTTAGTGATATTATAAAAAGTTATGCGAAATAAAATAAAGTTGATGTGAATGTCATTGTTATATTGAACTTTTGAATGTATAAACACTGAAAAACATTTAAAGTAAGCAATGCAACCTATTTAAAGTAACCAACTAAAATTAAAGCAATGTGACCTATTCAGTTGTAAACATTGTGGGAATGGACATTGTTGGATTGTAGAAAATATCTTAACAATAAAGATTCATATAGACATCACTGAATTATACTATTATACATCTTTTTGCTTGTAGGAAATGATGCATGTAGATATTACTGATGCATTTTTCTATATATAAGAAATAATATACGGGAGAGAAAAATTATATGATAAGTTGTTGAGTAAGAACATATTTGTCAAAGAAAACATGTAATGAAAGGGGGAAAGTTTTAAGTTGTAAAAAATTGTTCATCACCATATAAAAGGTTCAGACAAATATGTCAGATTAGAGATAGCAACTTATAGATTTGCAAATTGGAGCAGGTTTTACAAAACAAATTTTTAATTTATTTATTATTAATATTTTTCTATTTTAATAAATGTTTTTTTTTTTCATTCAATTCAGGGAAATATAAAAAGAAAGCTTACATAGAAAGTACTTCATAATTACTCACAATTTATTTCTCTCTGACAGCGAGACTGAAAAATACGAGTTTTCATCATCTTGAATCCTAGTAACTGTGGATGAAAAATTTCTTACGGTCTTGTTTTTCTCCACCCTCATTTGTGAGATCGCAGTTAACTGATTCTGGTGTTCTAATTCAGCATGCTTCACACTCGTAATCATTATCAAAACTTTTTTTTTAACACATAGTGGATTTCATGTTGCATCGATTATTGAACCTGAATTAAATGATAAAACATTTTATAAAATTTTTTAATTGCGCACTATAATAGAGAAACTAATCTGCCACATTATTAAAAGGGAATCACGACAGATCAATTAAAAGTATTTTTAGCACAATTGTTACAAAAATAAATTAATAAAAAATACAAATTCTATGAATTAGATAAGAGCTACAATGTGTGTTTACATAGGATTATTAACATCATAGTTCAATAAATTAAAGTTAATTAAACACAGCTATTATTTATACTAAAAAAATCCTTAACTAATAATTGTGATTATTTTCAGAGAAATGTAATTATTTTAATTAAAATAATGATTTTCCAATATAAAAATGATATTTATCTGTGTGTATATTCATGAAGTTGTTAAAACATTAATACTGGTTTTAAAATATTAACAAACCTGGTTGATTTAAAAATATCTTGAAATGTGAAATTAAATTTCCTGATTTTTAATAGAAAATTTTCGTAATGTTCCCTGCCTCAGATCGCAAAAATTCGAAATCTGCCATAGCTCACTGCTGTATTTTGAATGTTTATTATTCCATACTGAAATAATTTTAAACCTTATCTTCTGGCAGGAAGGACTCGTCACTCTCGAATGTTTCTCCATTTCCCACTGCCCTTTGTAATTAAATGTAAGGCTTGAAATGATTTATATAAAAAATTATTATTTATAAAAATGTATACATTTTTAAGGGAGAATCTATCTATCTTTGATATATGCATATCTTGCTCAAATGTTCAATCGTTAATAAAATACTTTCTATTCATCCAATCAAGTTCAAATAAATTTTTTTAACTTGTAGTGGATGATATTTGATGTTAATAGCTTTTTTTGAATATTCATTAATTTTTTATTAATTAACTTTCCCGCCTTTATAATAGTTATTTATAGTAGTTGTAATTGTTAGGTCGCGATAGCCTGGTTGGTAAGGCGTTGGATTTGCATAACTTGTGCTGCGGGTTAGAATCTGGTCGCAAAGTTGTCCATGTCGGGAGTTATACCACTGAGGGTACTGAGTCAAAAGGGATTGTGACTCGGAGGTCCACGTCCTCAGAAGCTGCTGCACTCCTCCTTCCGTTGTAAAGCAGAACACGAGAACAAAAATCGTAATTATTTAATAAAAAGTAACTAAGATAAAAAAAAATTTATTGATGTCCATAGTAGGAATTGATTTTTTTTAAAAATTATTTTTTATTTTACTTTTTTTTAAGCAAGACCTTTAAACTGAGAATAATTGCTTTAAATTATGCATACTACAGTACACTGTATAATCCGACACATATCTGGGGAATAAAAGATGATAATATACTGAATTGTTCTGGGTGTGGGAAACATGACAACAATGTGCTGCTAAAGATAGAAACACCCAGATAAGTTCAATAGAAACATATCAAACACCAAATCACATACTGAAAGGGTCAAGATTTCCAGTTTTAACTGGAAATGCATGCATCTGTTATCTACAGTAATAATAATAATCTTTAAGCAGAAAATTTAGCTTGTTAGTGGGGACAGGAACATAGAGATGATATATAAATATCTCAGCTCTATGAATGGGAATTAAGTTGACTCCACGTTGTTCATTAGCTCTGATTATCGCTTGGTATTTTCTCCTTCAATACAATCATCTCAATATCTTCAAGTTGTTCTTTCGGCAGTATGTTGATTAAAATTGAAGTATGATTACATACGTATAACCGAGTAATTCTTTTTCAAAATTTTTGCTGTTATTTATGGAGATATTAACTCCGTGGCTCTGAAACTGCTTTTAATTTGAATAATACAAGAAAAAAGATCTTTAAATATTGCATTCTTCATTTTTATTTGCTAAATTCTAAATTATTAACATTCCTGTTATTCCGTAATCTGGAAATGGAAGTAAATACGCATTAAGAGATGGTTTTATGTTTTTCTTGTAACATCTTTCAAATATTTAATACCAGTCGCCTTTGGTGACAAGCCGGTTAGCCAATATTAATGCTCGTTAAAATTATAATAATTAGTTTATATAACTCCTATTTTAATAGCTTAAATTAAAATGGAAATCATTCACCTGCAATTAAGTTTGCATTTCTTACTGAAACAATTTTTTTTTTCTTTAAATATGAGTATTGAAAACAGTGTCGCTGAACATGTAAAGCTTATTGGCGCTAAAGAATATCTTTCTTAATTTATGTAATATCTCAAAAAAAAATTCTCAGATTCATCTTGAACAGATCGATTAATTAACAATGTTTGATTTTAGATGAATCAAAAACTAAGAAAATAAACATAATCGCTTGAAGTAATCTGTCGATAACATGTTAAGCATAACCTCGTTAGCGTGGGGGAAAAACAATTTAACAAAATGATATACTTAAAACTATAAGCAAATACGAAAAATATATAATTAAAAGATACTAAAAATAATTTATTTACAATGTGTATTTGGAGTAAAAAAAAACAATTAGAATCAAGTCCATATCCGTTTAAATACAGTTGCTAACACAATGCGCATGCGCAAATTTTCAACTCCATTGATATTGATGGTAACGCAAATGCGTGGATTTTCTACGTCAGTTTCTGGAACGCTAGGCAGGTTAGAAGTTTTTAATTTCCTTTATTCCGTCTTGTTTTAATTCAATTGTGTATCAGAATGAGTCCGAAAAGTCGATTAATTTAACGATGTTTTATTTTAAATGCATCAAACATGAAGAAAATAAACAGAATTGTTTGAAACAATCAACCGAAGACATGTTGAGCCTAACTTTGTTGCCGTGTGAAAGAAAAAAACTGAAACCTTACTCATTTGGCGACGGGGGAATGATGATTTTTTTTAGCGGGAAAGTTAGTTTATAATTAAAATTTTAATTAAAAATAAAAAGGCCTCAAACTGCACATTCCCGATCTCCAAGGAATACATGCAGCAAATTTGGTAGCTGTAGGTCAAACAGTCTAGTCTGTAGAGCGTCCACACAAACACGCACACATTGAGCTTTATTATAAGTATAGATCGTAACATTTAATAAATTCCAATGCTGTTTATTAAAGACAAAAAAATAACAATGTAGGCATTTTTACTCCTATTTCCAGTTGCAGATAAAAAAACAAAACACCTACTATCAAGATTGGAAAATGAATATCATCAATATAAACCTAAGATGGGATTTTCTTATTTATGTTGGCAGAAATGATCCAAGTACTAAATTATAGCTGTATCAGGAACACAGGCTTTGCCATTTATATGTATAAAAAAATTTATGTTGACAGAAAAAATAAAAACATTAATTTACGATTGGATATGTGTTATTTCTATTTATTTTACATAGAGTAAGAACAGAAAGAAAGTACGTTCGTTAAAAAAATGGAAGCATAAATGTGTGGTGAAATCTGGGATATTGATATTGCAATAGCGTTTGCTCAAAAAATTTATTTTTCGTTTATGTATTTAAAAAAAAATTGGACGAAAGTCTCTCGGTCTCATTTATGGCCAACACATCCAGAAAGCTTTTATTCATTTTTGCCCCAACACTGGCTTAAAACAGAAGCAGTCATTATTTTTATTACAATGGTATAAAAGATTTGTTACCGTTGTGTCAAAATTGTAATTTCTTCTCTATTTGACCTATTTTTGAATCATGTTTTTCCCTTTTTGATTAAAAATACAGAAGCGTGTTCAATTAATATATCGTTTCTCTTTGAAAGATATCCCATCATTTCCGAAATGCTTTTGTGAATAAATTTTTCTCCACTCACCCTCCCTACTTTTAAAATTTTATTTTATTCTGTTTGCCTGTACAAAATCTTCACTTTTTATAGGATAGTTTGAAGTTTCAATTTTTCTCTACACTCAAAATCTGCCATGTTCTGTATTTTCTCTCACATTATTAGAACCGGAGGTTAAGAACTTCGAGTTCAAATACTCCGCGAACAATATATAATTTTTTCTCACTATAATTCTTTCTGAAGTCGGCAACTATCATCTTTCTTTTTTCTTGTTTTCTTTTCTAATTGATACATGAAATAAAATTTTATTTTACTTAATAAGTTTGTTAATTTTAATTGCATTCTTATGTGCCACATGGCAAGACTAAAATTTTCGTTCATCCTAAAGGTGTAGTGTAGTAATTAACTAATTACTACGTTTAAGAATCCTGAAGAATTGATTATAAGAATATCAAAAGTTGTTAAACGAAGAATGTGTTTTTTGCTTTTTCTTTGTTTCAAACAAATAAAACGAATTAATGATGACGGGACTCAGGTTAGTGCGGCTAGTATAAAGTAACATAAAATCTATGTTTATATGAAATATTAGAATACGCATAATTCTCTTATAGTCCGTAGCTTTATATTTCTTAAATGAGAATCTCAGTTTTACTAAATAATTTTGAACTGACGCAGCTACACAAAAAAGTTACAGACTGTACCAAATGATTTTTAAAAAGCATATGCGAGTTATCAATAAAAGTTTTAACATATTAAGTATAAATAAAAACCAAACAAAATTATAAGAAATTTGTGTGGTGAAATCTTATTCAATAATTTAATCTCACAAACTTCAATGTTTCAGTCAATGAGGAGCAGATGTTTAGATTTTTAAAATTATAGTTTAAAAGTTTATAGTTTAAAGTCATCTGTAGATGTTATAATTCGATGTTAAATGACAAAATTTATAAACTAATCAAGATCAAGTACAAAATTCTATAAAAGATCATTTCAAAGAATGCTGTAATAAATATCAGAAGCAAAAGTTCTCATGTAATTTGATTATAAAGAAAATGTAATATACCATTCCCGATATTTTTCCATTTACCGAGCTAATTTAATTAGATTAATATCCTATTTTGGAATTCGTCCAGCATAATAGCTGTTTTGAGATAGACCTCGAAATTTTCAATTGCAGTCAAGTGACGAGGACGACAACTGAGTCGACACTCCTCTTGAAATTTCCATACCACACCAATGAAGTCATTTAATATATATAATTAAAAAGAAGCATCCTTGGTGTGTAACCAACCATTTTTCTCAAGAGAAAAGAAACTTTTATTTCAAATCATAAATTTTTTTTGGATGAATCTTTTGTTAATATTTTTTATCTAGTGATTCAAATATGAAAATCTTCATCTATATATATAATTTTTTCTCACAATATAGTTTTTCACAATATACTTTCCAAGTCAATCATTCTTATTCTTTTAAACTATATGTTCTTTATATATATATCCATTTTATTTTCTGTTAAATAATTCGAAACTTTTTGTTTCCCTTTATGTCAAAGAAAGTAATGACAGAGTAAATCCATTTACATTTAATTGATATGATGATGGTGTTTGAATTTGTTTGGTAAAAAAACGGATAATCTGTGATGATTTCTATATAAGCCAGTTAATATCCTTTGAGCTGAAGGGTCTCTTTTGCTTGATCTGTATGATACTCGGCTACTAACCATAAGATTGAGAGTTCGGGCCTAGCGCTATCCGCTTATCAGCTACAATGTAGCTACCTCTTAATAAGATCACTTCGGGACAATTTTTTAATAATATGGATTGATTCATAGCAATAAAGGAATTGTGTAAAATCAACTATATTTTTATCAGATCAAAAGAAAAGGGGGAAATAACACTTCAGAAATATCGATAATATATTTCAAAAATTAAAATAAATCATTAATTTTTTCATATTATATTATTTCCTTAATAGTTCACTCGTATAAAGTTCGCACTGTATTGATTTTTAAAGTTTATTTACCGATGCTTACACCGTAATTCAAAATATCAAATACTTGACTCACTTTGATTTTTATGGAAGGGCTTCCTTCAATATAGTTGTCATGGTCGGAATCATTAACGTTTATTGCTTTGTCTTGCTCATAAAAAAAAGTCATGACTTTTCAAAATTTTAAGAAGAGCCTTTGAAAATTTTAGCTGCCCCATAAGTTATTTTAGGTAACTTTCATACCTATTAAATCTTTCATTTTTGTCTTTTAAACTCAAAAAAGAATTTTTTTATTCTTTTTTCTCTTATAATTCAGTCGCAGGAAAAATCAACTATTTATTCAGTGTATGTTTGTTCAATCAATTTCTGCAATCCAAATCGCTTTTGTCCAGACAATAGAATGTGTAGCAACTGAAGGTCGCGGTACGAACCTCCGACGTTTTGGGCCTGTAGTCGAGTATCATACCGATCGAGCAAAAGAGACCCTTCAGCTCGAAGGATATTATCTGGCTTATAAGGCTGAAGCTACAGTACTCCCCCACCAGTGAGTCGGACGAGAGACGATCGATTTTGAAAGCTCCAAGTGTATGGCGAGCATCCGAGTTCGTTTGGTACATCGAGTAAGAGACGGCTTTGATGCGTTGAGTTAGCGACGGCTTTTTTCGCTAACGCCATGACTGTTGCAGAAGGTTGCGTTGTCAAGGTCACCAATGTAGCGTGTGAAGGTCGCGGTACGAACCTGCGACGTTTGGGCCTGTAGCAGAGTATCATACCGATCAAGCAAAAGGGACCCTTCCTCTCGAAGGATATTACCTGGCTTATAAGACTGACGCTACAAATGTGAATCCCCACGGGCCGGGGAAAACGACTCCGCGTGCAGATGTTTTCTTAAAAGAAGACAAAGAATTCCATGAATGTGAATCTTTTGTTTCTAATGGCAGATCATTCTGTTCTTTACTTCAAAACTGATAACATTAAGGGATGCTGTGATCACAATAAATGAACATTTTTGTATACATTCTAATACATAATTTCGGGGCCAGAAGATTTTGATAATATAAATGAAGTGAAGATTATTAAAAAAATTACTTTGAAAAAGGAGTTTAAAAAATATATAAAAGAATCATCGAATGCAGCGCCTATAAATCTCATAAAATTAGGAGGAATCTTTTCATTTTGTTAGATTAAAAAACTATATTTGTTAAACTTAAAAGAAAATAAATTAACCGAGCTAGTGGTGAATTTAGTAATTAGCCTTATTATTTGCCTTGTTTTGCTACATTCATCACCTTATCGAGGAATTAATTAATTTTCTGGAACTTTTTTGAAGAATATACTATTGTTGCTTAGATTCTTAGTTTCAGATTTTATTTCGGAAAACCATTTCAATTAGATATCTCTCTACATCTTTTCAAAAACTTAAAAAATGGTAAAAAAAGTTCCATTAATTCCAGGAGATGATTTTTTTTAATTCAAAAATTATAAGTTTGTTTTTCTTTATTATAATTGATTTTCATCTCAGTCTTACACGAACTGTACCACTT
>JAOUZG010015822.1:32715-44217 GCA_026289955.1 Argiope argentata | reverse complement strand
AAAAATATTTTATTTTATTAAATAAATTAAATTGAATTTTTTTGTCTATTTTCTAACAGTAGATTTAGAAAATATTACTGCACCAAACTGATTCTGGCATCACTTTAAAATCTTTTTTTTAACCTTTTACTTTTTTATTATATCGATTTAGAAATTGAGTCAATTTTTCTTCATTTTTTAATATAAATATAACTAATATATTGTTAAAAGTTATTATGAAAATTATCACACAAGAACGTTGTAGACTTTTTTGTCTTAGAAAACGCATATTTCATATTTCCAAAAATGTTTTATCAATCATTATTAAGAAAAGGGGCCTCTTTGTTGATGTAAATAAAATCTAGGAACATTTTGATTAAATCGGCTAGTCTCCATGATAGGCTTAAATAAAATATAGAGATGACCGTAGAATATTGTGAAAGTTTGGTGGAAGGACAGAAGTGCTCAATTTTTTCAAATTCTCTGTCAGTTCTACAAGCCATTCAATCATTTCACAGTTGTAATAGGGACATATGTATAATAAAAGAAAAGATAAAAAGAGTAAAACTAAACAAGTGGATAGAGTTGAATTGGGTTAAGACCCACATTGGGATATATGGTAATAAAAAGGCGGATCAAAATGCAGTGATGGCGAAGAGTGTGGATATAACTGTCCCCAAATCAAGTGATGTCTTAAAATCAGAATTGAGAGAAAAAATTAAGCTACAATGGTTTGACAGATGGTATATGTCCAAAAAAGGAAGCATAACTTAAGATTTCATTCCTAATCCTGAAATAAAAATAAGAAGATACCATCCACTGGTCATCCAAATTATATCAGGACGTGGGAGATTTTCTGCATATTTCCAAAGATTTGGAAGAATGCCGAGAAATAAATGCATTTGTAGAGGAATCGGTACTGCTTACCACTATTTAAAGGAATGCACAGAAATCTCCGAAAATAGAACACATCTTCAAGTTGAAAAATAATGACTTGAGTTCAGTACTGATGGTACCAGGTAATATTAGGACTCTGAAAAACACAATGTCTAAAGTTGTCAGCTTTTTGACAACTGTTTGAAAGTTTGTAAAGGTCAGTATTTGACCACTTTCGGACCAATTATCTCTGAGAGAATATCAGTTTGACAGATTCGGTCAATGTAAGGATGGATATTGCTAGAGTCCACAGTCGGCCACAACAAATCCTGTTGATACTGCTACGTTCAGTGGTGGTGGAGTGGCCGGCTATACACAAGAAGAAGGCTTAAATAAAGCAAGTAATATAAAAAAATTAATTCAATTTTTATTTAGGTTAACAAAGAAAATTTTTATTTTAGTTACTTTTCCTTAAATAATTACAAATAATATAAATAATTGATCAAAAAAGGATAGCTGACCAAAATAAAATCAAATTCGTATCCGTTGAAAATAAATCAGAGCAATCTCAGAACACACTCAACGCCAGTTGGGGTTTAGAAATTTTTAATTTCCTTTATTATGCATTATTTTTATTCCAAAATGAATTAGAAAATGAATCCAAAAAGTGGATTAATTAACAATGTTCAATTTTAAATGCATCAAACATTAAGAAAATAATGAGAATCGTTTGAAATAATAGGCCAAAAACATGTTGAACTTAACTTTATTAGCCTGGAGGGGGGAAACAAACTGAATTCGTTACTTATTTCGTACTAATGAAATGAAGATTTCTGGCGAGAAAGTTAGTTTTTAATTAATTGATAAAGAAATTAATGAATTAATATTTGAAACTGTATTAACAACAAATGTCATCCACTACAAGTTTTAAAAAGTTAATTGAACTGGAGTAGATGAATAAAAAATATTTTGTTAATGACTATATATATATATATATATATATATATATATAAGGAGAGTGTGAGTTAATAGCAGGAATTGAAAAAAAAACTGTAACTTGAATATAATCGGTAATAATTACATTTTATTCATAGAATTCGAGATAAATTTGAAACTGAAATAACATTTTTAGATAAAAGTTTCAGCGGTTTCGAAATGCACGTTGGCATCAACAGAAATCGAACTGTTGCCATTTAGGAAATAGAAACTATTCTTCGAATTAGCAATTGAAAAAAAAATTAAAACGTGTGAACAAATATTTCGATGCAGTTTTCTCGTATCCATAGAACACATTTTAAGATTTTTAATGACCTAATAATTATTTCATTTAAGCATTTTATTAAATTATTAAATCTGCTACAGTTTTGATGTGATTCATGGCAACAGGAAATTTGAATTTATGAAACTTTATTACGGTATAAATATAATAGATATCTACTGATAAAAATGGAAGATAAGATTCAATATTATCTACGTGCATTTTCTCACCAATTAGATAATCGATAAAAATGATCGTTTCATTGTCGAACAGTGTCATTTTACTGATTATCCAAGAAAGCAGACTACATGTTCGATTATCAAGAAATTTTTTCTATGAAAACAACCTGAACATTTCCTGGTATGTACTCAAAATAATTATTCAAAAGTTTTATTATAGTTACAATTAAGACATTTTGAATTAAATCTTTCTTTCAAATAGCTCAACCTTGATGTCTTCCTCAATAAAATAGTTTTTAAACCTCAAGTTTTAATAGGCCTGTAGCAGCTAGAATTATTTTTAAAAGATGTGCACACTTATTTTCTTAGTGCTTGTGCCTGCTTATTTTTTCGTCGTTTCATATAAAATTGATTTTATATGAACATAATATATTTTATATAAAATCAATTGATTTTATATGAATAATTATTACATTGATTTGAAACGAGACGTGATTAAATTGCAATTAATGCAATAATATATTAGTACATCGAAGAATTTATATATGAAACATAACGTCAGAAAATAAAAGCATTTATGCAGACGATTTATTTTTGAAACAAATAAATTTTATGCTGCATATAATACAGCCTTACTCAATAAAATTTCTTCCTGGTCCAATAAAATAAGTAGAGTGTGCTTTAGAGTTAAGAAGAAATTCTTGCTCTTAATAGCTCCTATTACGTCATCGGAAATAACAAATAAATTTAAAAGTAGACTCTGGGGAGGGGGTGTGTGATTCTGCTGTGCTTTAAATCAACGACAATATTTATTTTTTTTACATGGAAAAATAAACCAAGGCTTATTATGCCTCAGTTAACAAGTATGGACATTAAATTATGCGTTGAAATATCTGTGGAAAAATTAAAATGATTTGAGTTTTCTTTGAACGACAAAAATATTGTTTCAAAATTTATTTTAAGAATCTCTTTAGGATTTTTCAAAAACAAGTAATATAAAAAAAATGTAGCGACAATTCCTACTTAATTCAACAAAAAAGTTTAATTTTTGTTGCTTTTTATTTAATAATTACAATTAATATAAATAATTTATCAAAAAATGATTGATATTTGCAAGAATTGAACTCGTATTCCTCCCCTTCAAACGAAAAACACTGAAATCTTGCCGACTTACCGACTGAGCTACTGCCTGTTGATTTCAATCTTCACTCCAAACTGCTAACATTCCATTTAAAACATTAATTAATTAATTTTTAATATTTAATTAATTAATATTCGAAAAACTATATAAACATTATGGGTCCTTGTCTGCAAGTTTAAAAAAATGTATTCGAATTGAATGGAGGAATTTGAAGTATTTTGAACTTCAAAGAGAGTAGAGAGTGGTATTGTATATATACTAGCCGCCCTTTGGCGACCAGTCGGTTCGTCAGCCTTAATCCTCTCTAAAATATTCAATTGATATTTTATGTAACTTGGTCTCATAACAGGTTTTTCATCAAAATGTTTTTAAATTTCAGATTTTCATAGTTATATAATTTATTATTCTATTATGTAGGCCTTAAGATGTTCTGTTCATTGTATTACTCATCTCTTTTTCTATCCGATCCAATAAATTTTAATTTTAAATTAAAGTGAAAATGGGAAAACTGCAATTCATATAAAGGCTTTTTTAAAACTGAATTTAGGCTTGTCTTTAAATAAAAAATATGAGATGTGAAAGCTTAGTCATTCGTCATCAAATTCTTATGTGCACTACAAAACCTCTCAAATAATTAAGTAAATGTATTTTATTAAATACTAGCCGCCCTTGGAGACTAGTCGGTCCTCCAGTATTAATACCGACTAAAGGGTTCAATCAATTTTTTTTTAGTCTCATAATAAGTTTTTCAGCAAAATATTTTTAAGCTTCAAATTTCGATTACCATATAATTCACTTATACTATTATGTAGCCATAAGCAGTCCTGATCTTTGGACTCCGCATCTCTCTCTGATTTTCTATCAGTGCACGTAAAATTCAGTTTTCGATTAAATTGAAAATGATGAAACTTCAATTAATATAAAGACCTCTTTACTCAATCCAAGCGTGTCTTTAAATAAAACTAAGAACTGAAAGCAGAATAGTCCGACATTGAAATGACTCCTTTAATGACCTTGCTGAAAATGACATTTTTATATGTTTAATTTGGAATGATAGCTAATATATTTTTTCTCATATGAGAACATGATATTGTTTTAGTTAGAAAGTCTTGAAGTCTCCGAAATATGTGGGGAAAAATATTTTTATCTGCTTTTACAAATTTTGCATTAGTATGCTTGATTGAAAGAAGCTGCGTTTTCAATAGCTTTTATCATTATAGCTTAAATATAACGTATGCTTCGTTGAAAGCAGATGCGTTTTTATTTCGCATGTTTCATTAAAATGCGGAGATAAATTACAACCACGAAGTCGGATTCTTTGATTTCCACAATAAATCTTCATCACATAAGTAAAAGTAACAATTCAAAACATGCCTTATTGTTTTAGAAATTTTAAAAAAACACGAATGCAAAAATATTTTACTTCTACTTATTATGAATTGCTTTTTTTTTGTCGTTTCTATGAAATGACGTCATCTTCTAGTTCGTTTCAGATTTCTTGCTTTTAAATAATTAATCTCGCTCTCAGATTATCGTTTGGTGCTTTTCTAAAAATTCTTTTTCAGTTTTAACTGTCAATCTTTTGTTATACATTTACATTTTGCATTTTTATTTATTTTAATTCTTTAATCGAATTAATAATTTTGATATTACAAACGATCAAAAAGAATTCTGCTGCATTTATTGTTAAAAAAATATCACATTTTCTATTTATTTCATTTCATATAATCATGTGATGAAAATCATATTTTTCTGTTTTATACTTGGTAGTAATTAACTTATTTTTTTAAATCAGAACTTCTGAAAATGTGGTGGCAACATATTATTAAAAGCTGATTTTTTTTCAGATTCTCGTGGTGATAAAGTTATATTTTAAATTTATGCGAAATAAATTGTTGAAAAATACGATTAAATGAAATGTTTAAAAATTCATTCAAAATAGAGTTTTAATTTATAGGTCAAAACATCAGCGTCATTGAAAAGCTAATTTTTTGAACTTTAACTTGATGCAAAAATAAATTTTGTGATGTAATATTTTCTGAAGTTAATAGCGAAAAAAAGTTAAAATTTCGCTGATTTTTTAATTAATTAAAATTTTAATAAAAAAATTCAAATAAAGGGCTCCAAGGGGAACATTTCTGGCCCCCAAGTTATACATGTACCAAATTTGGTAGCTGTAGGTCGAACGGTTTGATCTGTAGAGCGCCAACACACACACACACACACACACATTGTTCTTTATTATAATTAAAGATGACTCATAGAGCAAAGTCTAAAAAAAATTTAAATTCGTAATTCATCAGAGCATTTATTGACCCAAATTACATATAATTTATTCATTTATATTCTTTAGATAATTTTAATCGTAGTAGTAAAAAGTATTTGTGCCTATTACTAAAAATTTACAAATTAGTCGCTGGTCTGAGATTTGAATGGATATTCTGCATGAATTAAAACCCTGATTGTTTTCATGAAGTTGATTTATTGAATTAATAATAAAGATACTGAGAACGATTATAGAAAACTTTACTAAGCGTTTATTTTTTTTTTAGAAAATATCATATTTATTTATTTCATTTCATAGAATCGCGTGCTGAAAATTACATTTTTCTGGATTTATTTTGCAGTAATAATTAACTTATTTTTCATCAACGTGGTGGCAACACGCTGATAAAAAAATAATTTTTTGCCAGGCTCGTGAGGATTTAATTGTTATTTTGAATAAAATAAATAAATTGAATCATATGATTAAAATTGTTATTTAAAAATTCATTATAAATAAAAAAAAATTTAATTTTTAGGTAATAAAAATTGATATCATTAAAAAAATAATTTTTTAACCATAATTTAATATCTAAATAATTTATGTGTGATAATATTTTCGGAAGTTATCGCAAAAAAAACGTCTAAATTTCGCTTAAATTTTAATTAATTAAAATTCTAGTTTAGAATTTTATGTATTTAAATCCTCCCTGAATGCACTTGAATAGACACTCAAAATTTCATCAAATCAGTCTAGTCGTTTAGGAGGAGTTCATTTACGTGCACACATTCAGTCACATAGTCACATACGGGGTGTGATCTAATAGTAGGAATTGAAGGAGACAAAATTTTATCATCGAAAATATGACTTCCAGAATATATAGGTGGCGTAAAAATTAAGTTTCTGTTGAATATTTTAGGCTGAATAACGCCAAAATTTGATTTTAATTATTTAAAAAATTTCGAAAATAATCTCTTTTCTCTGAGGTTCACCTTCTTTAGGAAAATGATTGTTTTCCAATCCCGGTGTAACAAGGTGGTTTTACTCTTTCTTCGTCTCTTATGGCTTCTGCTGTCGACTGCTAGCTACCATCCTTGAAGAATAAGGGAAGGCGTTCTTCTTGAGCGGCTTTTACATCAGAAGCGGCGGCAGGAAGTTGCCGACGCGGGGGGGGGGGCAAGACAAATTCGACAGGGGGGGCAAGCACAATATCTCTCATTTGGCTTCAAAATAACTCAAAATAGTTAATTTTACATTTAATTAAAGAATATTCAAGTATTATTTAGATTCCTTTTTTTCATTCAGATACTGGCCTTTCCTTTCATTGTTCATTGTACATTTGTAAAAAAAATGTTGTTATCCTACCTGATGCGATATCTCATTCACTTATCGAATGTATTGCCAAAGTAAGGGCAAATTATACGTTAAATGAACGACTATTTATTTGAATGTCGGAAAATCTGCAGACTTCTTCGACACTCGTCGCATTGAGTTTATAGTCGATTGATTAAAAATTGTCAATAAATTAGCCTATCCGCTTTGTCGGTTATATTGTCAAAAGTAGTACAAATTATGAACTGAATGAACGACATTTGAATGAGATGTCTGAAAATCTGCGTAACTTATGCCTTCAACATCCGTTATTTCCAAATTTTAGATCTGTCAAAAATTGTCTATGAAAATACGGCATATTGTTGATCTACCACCCTATCCAATATTTTGCCAAATATAGTCTGAACAATTTAACCATTACTTGGATATTTCGATTGTTTACAATGTATTAATTTCAAGAAGGTTTTAAAATAATCACATTCGATAATGCGCAGCTCTCTACAACCATCCTGAAATGGTGAACATTTTTGCAGACGAAACTCTAAATATCTCGCCGACGGGGATACAAGAGGCTACCGACATGGGGGCAACTGCCCCCTAGCCCTCTTCTATCGCCGCCTTTGTCTTACATTGTATTTGCTTCTTACTTTTCAAAGACATACAAAAATCCCACTTGCGTACCGTACGTAGCGCACCATTAAGCGACCAATGATTCTTCAGACAGGGCACATATTCTCCCCTTGACCCTCTTTTGTGGCTTTCTGGAGTTTTTTGAAGCCTTTACTGTTATCCGATATTTTGTCGGCAAATTGAAAAAAAAAATTAAAGGCATTCACGTTGCAGGAAACGGGGCTTTCATTTGGGTGTCAGAATTCTGATCCGTAACGTTATCATCCCTGTGATAGATGAAATAAGGGTTTTGGAGATATTTGATCTCAAGCTCACATTCCGTTCGGAATTTTTATATCTACAAAAAGATTGGAAGAAGTCCTTGAATTTTCTCGAAGTCATATCGGGAATAATTGGCAATGGAACAAATCGTGCGTCTTTACTTTTACAGCGAGACATTTCGTGATGTGATAAATATTTTTCAACGTCGTCTTCACTCACTCTGGCAGGAATCACGGAACGATCATGTGAATAACAAACCTCACATCTTAAAATCTATCATTTCATCCTGGTCTTGCTTCCCAGTATGAGAAAGAGACGTCAAATTGATAAGACTCTGCATTGGTCATACTCGTTCTACTCATAAGCATCTTTTATTAGGCAATTTAGATCTTTTCTGCTGGAGATGCTAGATGACTTTAACGGGTCTTTATCTTTTAATTCAATTGAATACCCTGTTTTTAGATTTTGTCTTTTATGTATGTTGGAATTAAGCGAGCGGACTATTTTTCTTGCGTAAGAATATCTGGGTGATTAGGCTTGATTCCAGCGCAATTTCTCTTGCGAACCTCACGAGTTGCTGTGTGCGTATCTATAATATGTGTGAGCGTTTCTTGTCTGTGTCCAATAACTGTGCTGTCTCCAAGAACCATACTGATAATTATTGAAAATTAACAACAATATTAAACGTGTGAGAGGAAATGTTCCCACAAACATATTTTTAAATTTTTGAAAGTAATTGGTATTTACAATCTTATTTAACATTGATTTTTTTTGTCATTTATTAACTTATCGTAAGCTAATTTATTTGTTAACTTCTAACAATGCTAAGATATTGATTTGTAATTTTGCTCATCAGTTCCCACTTTTTACGGAATTTTAAATATTGTCACGCTTTTCATCTTTTAACCATATGTCTGGCGGAGTATAATCGAGTATGGCTCTAGAGTCTTCAAAACACACAATCTTATTCAATCTCATTTGATTTAGATTTAAATCAATGATTTGCTGAGAGTTCTTAATGCTTATAAATGTTATGTAGCACCTCTTCTTTCCCTTGAGCAGAGAACGCCCCCTTGTGGAGTTTTGCAAAAGACAATCAGTTGAATGTTAAGCCTGCATCCTTAGGTCGACCTTTTCTCATGCGCAACCCTTGTGCTGACACCGACTGTTTTCGACTGGAAACCGTGGAAACCTTCTACCGTACTGTTCTTTAACCTAATTTTCTATGTGTGTCTGTAGCAATAAGTGTTTGTGAATTTTTTAGAGTAGCCGTGTTTGTGAAGATTGAAAATAATGTATTTAAAACCGGGCAGTTTCTTAGAAAACCACAACACACCACTATAGTTATGCATTCATTGTAGTTTCGCCATATTTTATGCAATTTTTATCTCATGCTTTGTTATCTTAAACGTGATTTTAAAATTTTCCTATAATTTTTATTGACGTGCATAGCCAAATATGGGTCTCGCACTATAAAATTACCACAAAGGAAACAAACAAATCCTCAATGGCAAAACGAGGGACCAATCAAGCAACTGCACACCACCCATAGGAAACTTACACCATATTTGTCACCAGCTATTGTTTGATTTAAGGATCCCAATAACATCTGACATATTCTGTTAGCAAAACGATTCATTGGCAACAAGTCAATAATTGCATTTCTTTCTTTTTTTACAGGCCTTTGACTGCATATTCCGACAGATGATAAAACTTGGCCAAATTCTTCGCATTTGATAGAATCTCTTCAGAGTCAAAATGCATTGTAAATGTCGAATTGTTTTCCAAATAAATGCAAATCAAAAACCTATACTCCAAGAAGATACTGTGTCAAACTTATAAAAAAAGTCCATAGTAAAAACATGATATCCTAGTCTTAATAGATCGCAGGAAAATACTCTCTTATTTCTATTTCTCAAACATTACACTGATAATTGTACTACTAATAATAATGGAGAAACAGTTGAACTACTTTTTGAAGTTGCCACTCCAAGAAATTGTTCTCAGAAAATTGGTTGTCATGTTGTGGAATGAATACGATGTTTTGGAATCGGTTGCGAAACACCATATAAAGTCCATGCTCTATAGTGAATTTAAAAGTGAATGGAGCAAAACTGTTGAAAGCAAAGTAACATCTAAAATATCAAAACTTCCTTTACCTGACTTGCTAACTAAACAAATGCTGCACATAGCTAAGCCTATTGGTTTGCAAATAAGAAGATGGAAATGGTTCCACGAGAAATATTTAACTGATTCACGTGAAAAATTCGATGCATCTGTTTTAACAAAACTATGTTGGACCCCAGAAGGGACAGTAGATTACCAGAAAACTGCAAAAGAATTCATACGCTGCGAAATGGTGGATACTGTAGCATGTTACAAATTGGTTTGCTTATATTGCCTGGAAGATTACATCCCAATTTTTTGGAAAGAAATCCCTGAAGATATTAAAAAGGCTTTTCATAGCGAAGAAAACTCTTCAGAAATCGAAAAACCACATCTGCAGTTTTGTTGGCCTTATATTCTCAAAGGAGAGGCGTCAAAGCTCGATTACTTAGCTAGAAAAACATATGGCCATCCATCTTCCTTCAATCAGTACGCTTTTGAGTATTCAGCTCGTAAAGGCAATAAAACTGCTGCTGTATATTTTTTTCGGAAGTTAGCGTTTGAAGAGAGAGAGGCTTCTTTGATCAGAACAACCCATTATGTTGTGGCAGCACGAAATTTTGGGATTGATAAATATCCTGATGACTTCCCACAGGAAAACATTTCTGATGTCTTGTGCTATTTGCTGTCTCTAATGACCCCCGAGCAGCAGGTGGAAATTTTCAAGGTGCACCATACCAGGCTTTTGAGATGTTTCCTTGGATGGCCGTGGCAAGATCTTTTCTTAGAAATCTCTGATCTAATGTGGGATTTTCTTCCTGCAAGTGACTACAGTGGGCTGTTGCTTAAGATATCCCTACATTTTCAAAAATCAGAGCCCTATCTTCCTAAATTATTTCAAGAGTTTTTTATGCGCAGTCCTGCTGATTTTAAAAAACATTTTGCGACTAAAGAGCGTTTACGTCGCTCCTTTTTCCCTTATTTTTTCAATTTTCAAGATTCAGAAACCATCAAAGTAGTTTTCAGAAATTTAGACGTTGAGGACAGAATGATTCTTCTGTGTTCTGAAAGTCTTTTGGAACTTTTTTACCATTTCATCTCGACAGGCAGATGGCCTATGGTGGAAGTGTGCCTTCGAGAGGCAATGTTATCCAAAGAAAATAAGGACAGACTGAAGGAGACTTTCGGCATGTACCTTGCCAAAATTGATAGAGGACACATCAAATGGAACAAAAGGAAATGGAAAAGATTCTTTCAGTTTCTCGAGGAAACAGATGAGAGTACTCTAGGGTAAGACTAAAGATGACCTTTGGGAGAATCTTTAAGGAAACGATAAGATACATCAAGTGATGGGAAAAGAAACGGAGAAGGTGCTTTCAGTTCCCCGAGAGAACCGATGAGAGTGCTCTACGGAGAGATTGAAGGTGACCTTTGGGATGTATCTTGCCGCAATAGATAAGACACATCAAATGGAAGA
>JAOUZG010015822.1:1137-32705 GCA_026289955.1 Argiope argentata | reverse complement strand
AAAAGATTCTTTCCGTTTCTTGAAGAAACCGATGGGAGTGCTCTAGGATAAGATTGAAGGTGATTTTTGGGATGTACCTTGCCGAAGTCGATAAGACACATCAAATAGAGGGAAAAGAAAGGGAGAAGATGCTTTCAGTTCGTCGAGAGAACCATTGAGAGTGCTCTAGTTAGAGACTGAAGGTGATCTTTGGGATGTATCTTGCCGGAATTGATAAGACACATCAAATGGTGGGAAAAAAAAAAACGGAAAAAGTAAAAACCGATGGAAGTACTCGGAGAGACTGAAGGTGACCTTTGAGATGTATCTTGTCGGAATCAATAAGGTACATCAAGTGGAGAAAAAAGAAACAGAGAAGATTCTTTCAGTTCTTAGAGGGAACTAATGGCAGTGCTCCCAGCAATAAAGGTCTGGAGAATGAAACACAGCCTAAAATTTAAAATATTCTTCTGTGAAGAATTTTCTTATTCTTACAATATATTGAAATAAAAACTACTGAGAAAGTTTTTCTCAGACCATTTAATGTTGACTACATGTTGTGAAATTTCTATGGAAAAAGTTTTACAGTTAAAAAAATAATTTTCCATACATCAAATACTTTTTAAAATATAATTGGAAAATTATATTGATGATAAATGAACATAAAATAGAAAACTAAGAACATCGTATAATTTGAAATAAAACCACATTTATTTGTGTTTCAATTCCTCCTTCTTATCTTAAAACAATGCAGTTTTTTTTATCCTCAAACAACTCAAGTTATATAAATCTTTGAAAAATAGCAATTGCGATTTAAAAAATTATTTCTGAAATTTGCAATTTTAATTAGAAATATTTTATCTTAAAATTCAGTTACACAATAGATAAAAATAATATGAACCGTAAAAATTTATGGTAAAATAGCTATTTTGTGACGAGGGTATTCGATTGCTAGATGAAAAAAAAGTGGAGTGAAATGTTTTTTTTTTTTTCTTTTTCGAACGACATATCCAAACTAAATTTTTGTTTTACAAGGGGCTTCTGCATGTTTTCATCCCACATGGTGTGCCAGGAAATGAATAAACGGACCATCTAGCAAAATCTGCGACCAGTATATTAAATTCTCCTATTCCATTTCCTAGTAGCACACTAGTATTGTACAATATTGTGTGACATCTATTAGTATTCCCAATATTATTTTATATTGTGAAATATTGTTTAACACCATATAATATCACACAATATTATACAACAGGCTGTGCTAAATGGGTTAAACAATATAAAGATGTTAAATCCAATCTGAAAATGAAAAAACGGACCATATAGCGAAATATTTTGGTGAAAAATCTGCTATGAGACACAGCTACATAAGATATTATTTGAAAATTTTAGTGAGCATTAATACTGGTGAACCGACTGGTCGCCAAAGGCGGCTAGTAAGTTAATAAAATTACTATTTCAGAATTCTACGATTAAAATAATAAAAGTAATTCATTAGAAATTATGGACTCTGTAATGTTTTTCCAAAAACAAAACAAAAATAATTTATTGTTTATGTGGGTGTCATGGCAATATGATGTCATATCCGCTACGTCAGAGTGTTGGATTTCACTTCGGTTCCAAGAGGGATGGCGCTGGTGTCTGTGTGAATTGCCTTATTAAACGAGTGCCCATGAGTGTGATACCTAGGTTCTTCTTCTATGTGGATAGCATTTTCAGAAATCAAATGTACACACACTCAAATATGAAATTGTTGTTGAATAACCGCATTCATGGAAAGGACTCAGTGAAAACTCACTTTAGAACAGCACTCCAAAAATAGTGGAAGAAAAGTCAGTATGTTACTCAATTACAGATGTCTCCTGTGTACGCCTCCGTTTTTGTAGCTTTCGGGGGAAGGAATCTAAAGAATTGGGAAGAAATTTAATTCTAATAGGGGAATAGGGAAAATTCCCTCGCATGCAAGAGTGTTTTTACTATCTCCAAGATTGCCAAGGTTAGGGGGTCATTGACCGACATACACCCAGCGTCGGTAGGAGCTTCCCATGAAACTTTACCACGGAACTTGCAGCATAGAAAAACGATACGTCAGATTCGTCACAATACGCCTCGTAGGACAACTCTGACACAGAGTTGTTGTGATTTTGGGCGACCACCTGCTTCCTCAACGAATTCTCGTACGAGATGAGAGAGTAGAAATATATCATACACTGGATATGTGCGATGATGTAGTGTGTGCTGAGCATGGAAATCTTCAAGATGCCATTTGAATTTCGCCGTTTAAATGCATGATTTCACACTGTATTTAACTTCTTTGTCAAATGCACTGTTTCTCCCTACTCCTATTCATGGAGATTCCAATCACAGATTTAGTTTTTGGACTGAATTTGAATGTTGAAGTTTCAGTAATACTGAATAATTCACAGACTTGTGGAATCCTTGCATAACAGTAATGTATTATTAGCTATTATCATTCGGTGAACAGTGTTAAAAGAGATCGAATTTATGTACTTTTATACTAACTCTGAACTAACTCAAAATTATACACTTAAATAAATGAGTTGTTTTATAATTTATCAGAGGGGCAGGAATTGAACACAAAATGATTTTTACGTTGTAAAATTACATTCATATATATCAATGATTGCGTTTAAAAATTTGATTTTTATCAAACTGTGCGATGTAGAATAAAAATTGTGACAAAAACTTCTGTGCTAGAAGTACACGTGTCTCTTATGTTACAGCAACATATTATTTTGTATAGGAAACTTAATCAAAGACGGGGTAGTTAAAAAAAGGCATCTTTACTTTCACTAAGAAGTTTTGAAATAGTCTTTAATAAGAATTGCTATTCTGTTTTCGTTTATATTTTGTTATTGCAATAAATGCAAAAGTTAGTAGAAAAGTTTGCAGAGAACGCACGTTTTCGTTAAAATCTTTTCGTTTGTGTGTGTTTTGTTAAAAAAAAAATTCGAATTCATAATACTCAATAAAATAATTTTATTTAGACAAATTGCAATAATTATGTGATCAAATAAACTAGGGAAGGCGATCCATCGTATCACAGCAGAAATGGGTTAAAACAGATAATTCAATCAAGTTATAAATCCAAAATTAAATGAGGAATTTATCAGAAGTATATAAAATACACTTGTATTGTAAATTACACAAATGTCTCATGCATTTTGAAAGCACATTTGGCACATTGGAGGGTGATTGGAAAGGAGGAAACTTTGAAGAAATCAGGGAATAAATATCACAAAAGAAAATGGCTTTTAAAACTGCAGGATTAATGAAACAATAAATAAATCCTTTATAATTTAGCAATAATTAAGTAATTTAAATTAAAATGCTTTTTATTTAAAAAAATGTATTCTAATAAATCAATGAATATATTTGAAATAAACAAATGTAACATTTTTAATAAATTAATTTTTAATTTTTTTACGTTTTTGAAATCAATGCATTTTGAAAATTTTGGGAAACAGTACTGATTTCACTTTGGAGGACTTCTATTATATTCATTAAAACCTCTAAATAATATATATTGTCCAACATTCTAAATAGCATGATCAATGTTTTTTTTTATCTAGCTTTTTTTTCCTCCCTTGAATTCCAGAAAAAAAAATGTAAAAATATCGTGGTTGATTGCTTCGTGATTCAATGAAAGGAAATATTTTATAATGTAAAAAGTCAAATTCCAAAAAATATTGATTAAACTTGGAATAATTTCGAATATGAGGTACTGAAATGTAAAAATAAAAAAGTCTTTTAAATGTATTCATCTCAAAAATTGTAATTAACTGAAAGTCATTTAGGCGAATAAATTTCTGATGTCTTCAACAAAATCTTCTGGTCCTAAATTCTTATCGAACCCAAGATACTGAAGCATGGATTTGGCGTAATTTTTTACTCGATTTAGCCAAGAACTTTCTCTATCGTCTGTCATGCGGGATAAATTACGCAAATGAAACCTGGCATCCTCTTCGCTTCGTATGGGGCATTCTTCCAGTCTCATTTGCAATTTTTCTTTAGGAGACAACAGGCATTCTTCAAACCCCTGGTCGTACTTTTCCCCCGTTACTGTTCTGGCCACTACATCAGCCAGCAAAAGGGTGCAGTTCACCTCGAGACACTGACTGAAACAGCTGCTTTTCTCTTTCTCGGCATTCGGTAAAAAGGATTTTCTTAAATCCCGGAAACTGAAATTATCAGCGTGATCAACACTGATGCAGTGACTTCTGCGATTTTCATTGTGTTTCATAAAACCGTTTCTTGCCAACTCGGCTCTGTCTACGCTGTTATCTGCTGTTTCAATCTTTCTGTTTGCAAAACCACTCGCCAAATGAGTAGATTGTTTTGCTGTTGTGTGGCTGTTGACTTTGGCATTTACGTTTTTTTCATCTCTAATAAAAAATTGAACAAAATTGAACGCGATGTGCATTTGAAGGAAGTTGCAAGCATAATTTAAAGGCGACCATAAGCTGGGAGAAGCACCATTGGTCATGTAGCCGTCGTATCCTTCCACAAGTTGAGCAGACCGAACCATGCGGCCAATCAAATCGCTGCATTCGCTAGAATTTTTCGCTTCAGACTCTATGCAGATGTCCACTTCGTCGAACTTTCCCACGGGTCTGTATTCTTTATGGGAAAGTTTAAACCCGTTCACATTTCTTGTCACATAGCTACCGAATCCTGACAATTCTAAGTGAACACTGTCTTTGTAGATTTCCAGATCGTGGAAAGTGACTTTTCTGGTAGAATTCATGATTTTCAATTCCCACAGCGTGTAAGGACTCAGCATCAAATCGCCGTCCTTGATCTTCTCAAAGACGTTATTTCTGCGGATGGGTTCTCCGTCCGCATTCTTTTCCCAAGAGTAGGAGATGGTTTGACTGTCGCTTGTTATGACGTAAATCTTGTCAGCGTATCTGTAGTAGGAATTACCAAGATGAGTCGCCATTACGTCGAAGCCCTTAAGTAGATGGTCCATTTGGGACTGAAGAGTTTCGTTGCTGGTTTTTAAATGGAGGTCTATCACACTGAACTTAATGGCATCTTTGTCAAGAGCAGACGTTTTCACATCCGCCCTAAGCACAATTTTTTGTCCCGATAGCAGTTTCGAAATTGTGTCTTTGTATTCGTCATTCTTCCAGACATAAAACGGTTCGGATGAAAAATAGCGACTGCTAAACTCTCCAATATGTATGTATTTGTCTGTTTTTTTCACTGATGTCTTATACAAATCCAGCTTTGTCTTTATATTTTCTATTTGCTTCATGGTATTGTCAACTAAATTCTCAATATTTTTCTCCAGTTGGAGTTGGGAGGGTAGCATGGATTGCTCTAAATAATAACTGGCAAAAGGAAACACCCACTGCTTGAAGGCATTCACTGCTGCCTTGTACTGAACCAAAACAACATTCGACTGAATTAAAATCTCTAGATCAATCACAGTTTTGGAAAGATATGGATCGCTGATATTGATGCTGTTGGCCGAAGCGGAACTAACGTCTGCGATGTAATTGGCCAGATTTTGTTGATCCTGATAGTCCTGTATGTGGTCGTACACGGTGATGAGAGTGGTCATAACCTCATCTAACTTTTCGATGCAGCGCGCCAAACTATCCTTGACTTGAAACCCTTCAGTCAGTTGCTGCATCTGCAACTTCATGTCTTTCAAAGCACTTTGTACTTTCCACTTCGTTACGTCCAGAGACACGTGTGACTTTGCCTCCAGTTTACTGGCTACGTCCTGAAGATTACTCTCTATATTATGCAGTGTTGGAGATATTACTTCATAAATCTGTTCTTCATATTCCTTCAACTTTTCGATTTGACCGTCGGTTTGTTCAATAGCATCGTTGATGGCGTCAATTTTTCCTTGATCGCTTTTGTGTTTATTGTAAACGTCAACCAATAAAGAACCGAGCTGAACTGCCTGAGAGAGTTTTTTTACAGCCTTCAACGCACCTTTTGTCTTTTCATCGGGAGTGACCCCTTTTATTTTCAACTGACCTTCCTTATTCTTGAGTTCTTGCTTCAATTCTCTTTCTAATGCTTTTATTTGTTTAAAATCATAAGCATTTTCTTTCGCTTGGTTTAATCTGCTTTTTAGGTCAGCTATTTTTTCAGACATATCACCTAACTTCGGATTCTTAGCTATTTCTTGAGTTACTTCTTCGAATAATTTGCCGAGATATTTGACTTTTTTTTCTCGAACACTCTTGATTTGATCTCCTAATGTTTTGAGTTTAGGCATTACGTCAGATAGTATTCGTAAATCTTGCTGTTGACTGTCTAAAACTAAAGACTCGGTGACAGAAGATGCTACTCCTATCACTGTTCCTACGACTGCTCCTACAGGGCCAAAGAAACTCAGGACTTGACCAAAAATGCTCAGGCAAGAAAATATCCCTCTCACTGACATCGCTCTCACCAGCTCTTGTTTTTTCTTCATTAACGCCTCTTTCTCTTGTTCCGCTTTTTTCTCTAGTTCTACCGTTTCGTCGATCAATAAATCTATTTTGCCGTCCATGTCTTTGCTAATGTTTTCAATTTCTGGTGTTATCATCGTCTCTATGATGCTCTTGGCTTCTTCTATCTTCTCTTCGAGGTTATCTTTGTATCTTTCTTGGTATTTGCTAAATATTTCTGCCTTGTTGTTCACTTTCTGTAAATCTTTCAGAGTTTCGACCTCCTTTTTAACAATATCCAGGTAACCACCGATGTTTATGATTAGGTCGGAATCAGAATCGTCTTTCAGATTAAAAATTTTTCCTAAAGTGGAAGTATACAAAAAATTAAGAGCCTTTTTGTACTGGCTGGATTTTTCATCGCCATTAGGACTTTTGGAATAGTCACTGATCCTTGGTGGCAGAGACTTGTAGAAAGGAAGGAAATCAACGTCTTTATTCAACTGGGGAAATTGTCTTTCAAACTCTTCAAACTCTTCTATAAATCTCGCTGTATCGTAAAGGCTATTGATCGTATCTTTACTGTAAATCTTTTCGAGAAACTGAATGTAATGCGTTCTCGTAAAAGGATCCACCATGTTTTCTATTAAATAAGTTTTATACTTATTCACGATTTTAGCTGGATCTTTCAATATTTTGGGTGGTTTGGGATCCAACATACCTACAGTATTGGCACCGTCGACCCCTCTCTTTCCGTACGGTCCGTTCCATCCAGCCGAGCCTCCTTTTCCACCGTCGCCATCCTCCCCTTGTTCCCCAACGTTAGCTTCCTTCACAATCCCTGAATCTCCATTCAGCTCCAATAATGTTATTGTTCCGGGCAGGCCTCCTTTACCTCCCCTTCCTCCATTTCCACCATTGCCGAGTTGACTAGGTTTACCGCTGTAACCGTCCCCTCCATGCTCAGCTGTACCACCCTCACCACCATTCACCGACAGAATCATATCCTTGCCGTTCACGAACGCATCACCGATTGCAAAGATGTTTCCGCCGGATTCACCTGGACCTCCTGGTCTGCCGTCAGCTCCTTTAGCGCCAGGACGAGTTCCATTTGCAGCTTTAAACCTTTCTCGAGGCCAGAATAATCTGAAAGGTCCGACATGCGACAACCCTTTTGCTCCGCTTACGTCAATTCTACTATTTTTTACAACTTCCCACTTTGGAGCAATTATAGAAAGCAACTGTGTTTTGAGAAAATTCATGGGTAGGTCAGTATCGATGAAGATTGTATTCAAGGCAAAAAGATTATAACTTGTAATGTTTTGAATATTAAGGTTATCACAACTCTCATACTGCTCTATACTGTTCATTACAGTTTGTGCTGCTTCAGTTAAACTAAAGTAACTTCCTTTCAAGGTCATAGAGGGTAATTCGCATTTTATGTCAAGGTTGTGATTTAGGGTTAATTTTAAAATGAGGTTGAGCTCTTCTAATTGATCCTCTGTAAGTGTGATGTTTCTGACGTTTTCTTGTTCAGCTACATTAAACTCGGTTATTTTGTTTAAAAACTCATTATAAGTTGATGATGTGATCGTTATACCTTGTGGCATGTCCGTTTGTCCCCAGTCTTTTAGATCAGCGACGTTGTAGCTCTTTCTGTCCATCTGTATCTCATATTCCGAAAACCTATTGTACAGTGAATTTAAAAAAGTGTACCATTTCTGAGGCTGTTGCAAGTTCTTGACTACAGTTTCAAAAGGTTTTATCCATTCTGATGACCCTATCACCAGCTCTCCTTTGCTCGCGTTCTTTAAAAATTCAAGGTACCTGCCTTGATTTGTTATCTCAAGCATATATTCTTTTGGTACAATAATGTTCAGTTTGTTTGCGCAGTCATGGATTGTTTTCACTAGTTCGCTAGCACTTGTCGCTTTTCCTATTTCTGCTATCATTTCTGTCATGACTTCACATTTTGTTGCTAATTTATCAGGGACCTCTTGGATATCCGACAGCTTCTTGACTTCCGTGTTGTGATGATCTTGAATTGCGTCAGCAATTTCGTAAAGATTCGATACGATTCTAAAGTTTAATTTTTCAGCTTCCTCCCCTATTTCGCTTTGGATGATCTTTCTCGATTCAGTGAGGTGTGTTAATGCCCTTTTGAAGGCTTCCTCCCACATCCCTCTGTTTAATTCTACATCCCTTCCAGTGTCTAAATGTTTGAAATACTTTCCTCGTTTAATTATATGCTTTGCTGATTGTTGCGGAACATCTTTATCTAAGCTGGTCAAAATGTTGATGATTTTCATAGTTATATCCTCTACGTCGGTTGAATTTTTTATGTCATCCATAAAATCGGACATGTTATCGTAAGCATTATTCAACTCCATCAAAGATCTTTTGGCCACCGATAAGCCGAGGTCGTCAACAAATATATTCTCGCTAAATGATTTTATCTTTCGGCGTATTTTTTCTGTTAAATCGCTACAATAATTTTGAATTTGAAGCGAAACACCGTCCGGATTGATTTCCTTTCCTGCTTTGCCTAAAGAGTCAAAGGCTGTTTCAATCAGTGTTTCTTCCTCGCTATCTAGAATGGTTTTTGGCACATTTAGGCCTCTGCCGGGGCGCTGAGTTTGAAATGAATCCATATTCTGAATGTGTTTGTTCTTCCCGATGCGCCTCCACCCACCATCGAGCCCAACCGAGGGGGGACAGTCACCGGCTCCGGAAGTGACCAGCCTCGGCACTTGTCCCAGAGGTAGCATCGGGATATAGTGTTACAAGTCTGGGATGTGAAACCGTCGGTTCACCCGAGGCACCCCTGGCTTGCAGCACTAGCCCTACAGCGGCACTCTTTGGTCCCTAAAGAGCACGCCACCAGCCGATTGGCAGAGAGCGGGCTCACTCCAGCCGCCCGTCTACAGAGAAGCCTGGACCGAAGGGCACGCAGCAGAATTCCGGGCATTGCTATCCCGGCCCGATATGGAACACCGCAGGAACCCCAGGACTCCATTTTCCTCTTTACGGGTCGCCATACACGGCAAACGTATGGGTCAGCCAGCTGACGTCACAAGTAATTTTGAGAATGATGGGGAAAGAATCATAATTTTATAATGTAATTAAAAATAGAGTAATTTAGTGATGTTTGATCTTATTCTCCATTTACTTGAAAATGTTACAGCGCATTGAAGACTGAGGTGACAAGATTTATGCAAAAAAATGTTGGCAAATTTCCTCTTCATACATTAATAAAAGTGCCAACAATCTTCTATCTTATATAAATTAAGATAAGCTAAAAATGTAAGATAATTTTTTATTAATTTATTAGGTAATAAAATTGTGATATCCGTAATAATATATATTTCCAAAATATCTATAAAAAAGAAAAGGTATATTGGCATATAGTTCATTAGGAAGACTATATAAAAACTGCAAGAAATGAGAAAAAGAGAACCCTCATAAATTTGCTACTGCTGTGAACTTTTGGCTATGCTGCTTGGAAAAGAAAGATTAAGAAATATGCACGCGAACACCATCTAAATAAGAACCAAATTTTTGTCAGAGAAAAAAAATACAGAAAGTAGAGTTATTTCAGAGGGTCGTCCCAATAAAGAAAAGAATAAGAGAACAGATCACTCGGGTGCCTCGGGATCGTGAGACCCGTACCCGCCTCAAGAAGACGAGCCCCCTGAGGGGTCGAGGTTAAATTCAAATATTAATGCGGGTGAAAAAATAATTTTAAAAAACTATTTGAATAACGAAGATATGAAACAGATTTCGATAGTTAATTTTATGCTCAGCAATACATAGTCGATTAAATAGAAGTAAATTAAATAATGTTTAGTTCATATTAATGTGTTGGTATTTTTTCAAAGTATTTATTATTGAAAATAATGGAAAAGGCGGAATCTAACAGAAAGCTCTAAAGAGTACTTGTATCTTCTATTGGGATCTTATTGACTGATTTGCGACTACACCAGAAAGGTGTTCGAGGCCTTTAATAACACTCTTGTAAAAAAACAACAATGAAAATAGAATTTTAAAAAAATAACATGCCATTGTATCACTGCTGGTCTCAATAACTGTATGGACATGTCTTCATCTCAGGGTTTGCGGAATAATATGTGCAACGATTTTCATCTACATTTTTTTTTTGTTCTAGGCAGCCGTTCTACAGATAAAAACAGAGGAACGACAGTCCTTTCGGCAGAATATAAAAGGGCATTGATGTTAAGGTCAAAGGCAAGTAATTAGAGGGAAATTAATTCTCCATTTTTTAGATCAGGTCTCGCATATTTAATACAATGAGCTTTACAACTGCAGCCTTGATAAGCAGATTCTATGATTAGGTCAAATCTGCATAAAAAAAGTCCACACGTTCAAGTTTCAGCATGTGTTAGCAGAGCAAACTGGTCACCGATATTGTGACTGCAGTACATCAACTTGCAATCTCTGACTACTGTGTTCCATCGACAGAAGAGCTCGCTGCTCTGATGCAGACACGGAGGGCGATTCTTCTGACCCCTCACAGCTGAGTGTTGCTCACTGAATTAAAGCACCCATTTGGTAGAGATAGGTTAGTGGCGCCAATTGTTTTATGCTCTGGATGAGATAGGCGATAGCCAGGTGCCTCACGTGCTGTTGAATCCTCTGACGTAGAGCTGTTTCTTGGTCAGCATTTGTTGCTGCTGTTGTTCTTTACCATGCTCTACTGACGATAGATACTGCCTAGCTTAGGAACTTCGTCATTGATCCAAATTCTTGGCCATATATCCGTGACCAAACTCTATGGCATTTCCTTATCATCCGTCGTTGCATATTTGAGGTCCAATTTCAATTTTACAATTGCGAGGGGGAAAGGTGCCGAAGTTTCTCAAAATTTCCTCTTCCACTTCACCAAACTGATTTCTTAATAATTTGTCTGGAGGAGTCAGGAGTTTATAAGACATTTAAAGTAATTTTTAAATATTAATACTTTTAAGGAAGACACAATTAGTAAATAATTATTCTAATTGAATGTTCGGATGATCTCTTCATTGTAATAAACGGTGTTAAATTTGAAGGTTAAACCCTTTTCATATTAATGTTAAATCAATGATTCTTTCATTTGGGATTTGAGATAGAGCTTTCTTCATATGATGTTCTTCTCTCTTGCAAGAATGATGCGACTTTTCCAAAGCAATACAAAACCTAAAAAGTAAAATAGAATGGATTTATGAAACAAGTTTAATGCAATCAAAACGATTCAACTCCAACTTAATAATTATCTATGCATAATAATGAATTAGAACCATACGTAATGTATTTTTTACACTTCAGAGTTTTTATATATTACAATCTGTTTGGCGCACTTTAGTCAAGACTGGCTCTTGGGCCTTTAAACAATCCGCAAATGAAACCAGTCATAATAAAAAAGAAAATGGAATTTTCAATCTTAAATTTCAAGTTATCATGCGAGAAAATTATTATTTATCTTAATACGCAATAATAAAGCAATACTGATAAAAACATGCAAGCCATTTGAAAACGCACCTGCTTTCAAAGAAGCATACGTAATAATAATGCAATACTGGTAAAAATGGGTAAATATATTTTTTGAGAGTATATTTCGGAGACATCAAAACCTCCTAACCAAAACAGCATTATGTTCTCACGTGATAATGATGAGTTGGATGTTAATGTAGAAAAAGTACCCATTAGAAAGCACAAAGTGTTACTCTGTAAAGCGTCAGTTTCCTATATGACAGAGTGTTTCAAAAAGTCCTTCCATCTTTAAGAATAGATTTAAAATAAACTAATCGTTTTCAAAAATAAGTATGGGATCTGAAATACAAAGGGAAGAGCCTTTATAGATTTTCTTTACCATAGAATTTAGTGAAACACAATGGATAAAGTTAATGGCATATATTTAAAAGAATAATAATATAAAACTCCGTGTCAGCCCTGGTGCATGTAAAGCGTGCACCTCTTCAACCGCACAGTCCTTTGAACACTTACATTCATCTGAAGTATTTGTGATTGATATGGCGACTTGCTATTCGCTATTGAAGCCTATCCTGATTCGTACGTTTTGTAATGCTGATATTCACACAATGGACCAGCTGTGTTTTAAATTTCTCGTTTATATAATATGGTGAAAGCATTGTATTCGACAAGAAAAAAAATCGAACTCAAGATTTAAGGAATCTTCACATTTTAGATCTCTCTGAATTCGAAAAACACATTTTCGGTATTTTATGATTTACAATATTTACACCAATTTGCCGATTTTATCAAATATTAAGAAAAATCCATTCCAGAGAATGTCTGTGTGTCCGGTTGTTTGAATATGAGTTAACACGATAATTAGGAGAAAGAAAATAACCAGATAGATAAATTCTGTACAAGATTTAACATCTATTCACACCTGCCAAATTTTGAGCCTAATCTAAAAATGAGTTGACCGTCTGTCGATCTGTATCGTCAGACACATGGCAATGAGATCATTCGAAAACGCGATGACAAATATATGAAATTTGTTACGGGTTTTTTTGTAAATACAAGGTCAGTTTTGTGTCAAATCTTTGTTTCAATCGATTTGGAAACGCATGTTTAAAACATCAATACGATTTTTGGGTAATATCAACCGCGTGCCAGTGAGCAATCTCTAAAAAGAACTCGCCAAAGATGACACAATAGATTCAGTAAAAATGCTAAATACACGCCAAGGGTTAATATTTCGGAACAATAATGCGCCAATGCCATGCAATGCGTTCTGTAGGATGACCCACTACTGCAGAGTATGTGAAAAAGTTTTGGGAGTCGTACTTAAATAGGCAAATAAATTTTCTTTGAATGGATTTTTTTTCAAAATTTGATAAAAATTTACAAATACAACAATAAGCCCAAACAGGAAATTTCATCCGTCTACTTCGAAGCGTTTGGATTCATCCTGCTCACAGAACAGATTTTCAAAGTGACAGGCAGACATAGTTGTCCAGGTTTAAAGTGGTCTGAAAGAGGGGAAAACCGTCAAATTCTCTTGCTCGATTTTTTTTCACGATTGTAATGTTTCATCTTTGTATATTTTGTGCCCGGGAGAAATTGAAGGATAAGGTCATATAAAGACAAATTATTTTCAATGTTTTTTTTTTCTTATTAATGTTTTCCAATCAGAAGAAGCTTTTATGCTTAATCTTTATTTTACAATTCACAGTCACATTTATTAAGGTGTCTTGTAATCTGTTTGTTAATTTATAGTCAATTATTACGGCATCTTGCAATATGTGTGTGAATTTATAGCCATAATTATTACGGCATTTTGTAATATGTGTGTGAATTTATAGTCATAATTATTACGGTATCATATAATGCTTTTTAAAAATTTATAATCATAATTATTACGGCACCTTGTAATATGTGTGTGAATTTATACTCATAATTATTACAGAATCATTTAATCTGTTTGTTAATTTATAATCATAATTACTACAGCATTAACGAAAACGATTGCTTTTGATAATGAAAATATATATATACCTATATTAAATAAATTATATTAAAGCTTAAGAATTAAGAAAGAATTATTCTAATATACGATTAGAATTATATCACAGAAATATTGTAAAAGAACATTTTTAATCATTAAAGTAATTCATCTTACCTTTAAGAGTCATTTTATCAAGTGAACTTAAATTGATGCCATAACTAAAAGAAAAATTAACTAGCTAAGATGAGTTGAATTTTGTTTTTGTTCATCAGAAATATGAATGAAATTAATTTAATAAAAATTTATCCAACATGAAAACTTTTGAGAGAAAATCTGACTCCGATATTATTATTAGCATTTAATCAGTTAATTGCTTATGTATTTTATTGTTACTCTTTCCAAAATTTAACAAAATTAAATTCTATTAGAAGCGCTCTGTATTTCATTATATATAAAAAAGCAACTTGAACAATGAAGATTGCATCAGCAATATTTTTATAATTTGGCAATAAAAATTTTAATTAAAAGTAACATCAAAAATCGTTTGCTCTAAATTTAAAAGCAAGACAAAATAATAAAATGTTCAATATCAGCAATCGTGACATGATTTTTTTCTTAATAATAAGCTACATTTACACTGCATATTTATTTTATTTTTGAATTAAAATGTTCCCTTGAAACAATATTTTTAATTCACTAAATTTCAGATATTATTTTTATTATTTTATTTTAGGTATTGTTCATGGTGACTTTCGAACCTTTTTTTTCTTAGTTTTAATTATAATTTTTTTTATTTATTTAGTATTCATTTAAATAGATAGGAAGGGTTATTTGACGTTCTGATGATTGAATTAATAATAAAATACTATTATACTTAAATCTATTATGAACTTGATCATTCAGCGAAAAGCTTCAGAATAAAAAAATAAAAAAATAATCGAGCTTTTAGAAGCATCTACATTAAGACTGATATTAATATTTTTTTGCTTTTAATCCTTAAATGATTTTTAGTCATATAAATTTATATCCGAAGATTCAATCCATAGCCAATTGACAAACATAAAGAAACACACTTGGAAATTAGAAATCACTGTACGCACTGCAAAATTCTTTACGACATTAAGAGCATTTCTTTGCAAATAGAAATAACTGTTTATTTATTCTTTCATATATTTTAATCGTGAAATTCTTTTTCCTAAGTTAAATTTTTTAATCCTTTTATTTTTTTGATACTTTCTCTACCTTATGTCATATTATTTGCTGTTAAAATATTTAAAGCAATTCTGCCTTATCGGACAGATACACGATTAATTCTTTTTTCAATACTGTATATTGCCATGTTTGAGAAATTTTTTTGCTGCTACATTTCTATTTTAAAGCTATAGAGAATATTCTGCAACTTCTTATTGAACACTTATAACTAGAAGAATGTTTTCATTCCGGTCACATTCGCCAAGAAAGTGTCTCTTAAAAAATAGATTTTAATCACAAACAATGTCTTTATAATAAAATGTTTGATATTTTCATTCTAGACCTACTTCTTTAAGTCGTAAAATTAAGAATGTTTTTATCTTCCCTGTAGATGAATTGAATTATCATCCATGGAAGAAACTGGATACAATCCTCCAGTATCCATTATGAAGGTAAAGATTTAAAAAAAAATGATGAGATCTAGCCAAGTTCTTTGTGAGACAGTGATTGTTTGATTTACCCATACTCAAGATGCGTCATTATTAGTCAGAATGGATGGAAATATTCTCATCTCACCATTGCACAAATATAAATAGAAAGGATCCTATGCGTATAAATAGAAGAATGAGTTTCCGTACACGACATTCTAATAATCTTTACAATTTATGAATTCATGCATAATTGTTTCTTAAAAATGTATTTAATAAGAAGCAATGTATTTTTAAGGAAATTTTTGACATTTTTGTTTAATCTTGGATTTATTTCTTTCACATCAAATAAAATTAAGAATATCTTTTCTTCCCTGCAGATGGAATGGATTGCTATTCATAACAGCATATACCCTCCAATATCTATATTAAAGGTAAAGACAAAAAAAAAAAGACTTAGTCTACAAGAATTTAGCATAGAAACTAATCAAGAATAAAATGCAAGATGGAATCTAGCCAAGAATAAAGAGCAAAATGGAATCTAGCCAAGAATAAAATGCAAGATGGAATCTAGCCTAGAATAAAGTACAAGGTGGAATCTAGCCAAGAATGAAGTGCAAGATGGAATCTAGCCAAGAATAAAGTGTAAAATGGAATCTGGCCAAGAATAAAGTGCAAAATGGAATCTAGACAAGAATAAAGTGCAAGATGGAATCTAGCCAAGAATGATGTTCAAGGATAGAAACTCCAACCCTAATCGTTGATTTCTTAATGCATGCCACTTGATGAGCAAGAAAGCAAAAGACCAGAGCATATAATACTAAGGTCCAACTCGTGGATTGAATTAAAGAAAACTAGTTAAACGAGCAGGAAATAAGTTGATCATAACCAAATAATGTGAATAACGTGGCTGTTTTACGAAGAGCAAGTCAAATTTCTCAGACAAAATCATCTACATACTGATAAACAAAACATAATCTCTCTGCTCTTATGATTATTAGATTAGTAAAATAAGCTTTAATTATTTGTTTTATATTTAATTAATACTTTCAATTTTCGAAGCCATTTTGATATCTCGAATCCTATCATGATATGCAAATTTATTGATGCTATATTTAATTCTATTCGTCTAGTTTAAAATAATGTGTGGGATATGAAAATATTACAAAGAAATAGTTATCTTTTTATATTCGATCGTTGAAAATTTCATCGATTATTACATTTTATTTGCATCAATAAGTAATTTAACGTGATTAGTTAAGATTACATTTTAAGATGATATTAAGACTATAACTACGATTATATTTAAAACACTTAATTAGTTTTAACGTGGGCGTGCTCTTTTGATTATCTTTTTCTACAAAAGCTTATTCTGTTATGTTTCATGGTATGGAAGCGGAATGCCAGGCAAAGGGATCCCCTCAGGGGCTCACTTTCTCCAAGTGAGTACGGGGTTTCACGACCCCGAGGTGCCCGAGTGATCTTTACGCCTGAAGCGCCATCTGTTGTCAATAAATTGCCGCCTTCCTCTGAGCATTTTGAAAATTCTTCTACCTTATATTTAATTCATACACACTCCCTTCCCTTCCCCTGCTTTCTCTGATTATTATCTAAGTTTTTAAACTAAATTATTTCTAACGGGCTTATTCATTAGACTAAAACGAATCCTCGACTTTATTTGGGTGTCAACATATTTTTTAGCAATTTGGATGATCGTGAAGTGATCGTTTTTTATTTTTATTAGTCCCGCTCTTCATGACCATAGATTGTTTGCCTTATATATAAAATCATAAATTCTCAGTACAACAGTTGGATTGCAAAGGTGTACCTTTGCAGGGTCTGGAAGCAAAAGCTTTTGTAGGGCTTGCAAAATACCACTTAGAAACTGACTTTCTATTGAAGAATCATTGACTTTCTTTTGTTCATAAGTTGATATGCCTAAAGTCTGACTGTTAATGGTAGCCTATTGGCCCATACGTTTGCCGTGTATGGCGTCCCGTAAGGAGGAAAATGGAGTCCTGGGGCTCCTGCAGTGTTCCATATCGGGCTAGAGTGCCCGGGAATTCTGTTGCGGGCCCTTCGGTCCAGGCTTCTCTGTAGACGGGCGGCAGGAGTGAGCCCGCTCTCTGCCAATCGGCTGGTGGTGTGCTCTGGAAACCAGGGCATACTGCTGTAGGGTTAGTGCTGCATTTATAGGAGGATCACCACCTTGAAAATGTATCACTATATCTTCGTGTTACCCCTGGAGTAAGTGCCGTGGCTGGATTACTTTTCCAGAGCCGGTTACTGCTCCCCCTTGTTGGGCTCCGTGGTGGGTGGGGGGACACCAAGACGAAAAAAGAATATTTTCAGTATGGATTTCTCTCTAATTTCAGGCTCTGGCAGAGGCCTAAATCTGCCCCAAACCAAAGATGTTTCGTTACAAAACAATGAGGAGAAGAAAAGTGATCAACTGATAAAAGCAACATTCGATCTTTTGGAAAGAGGTGAAAATGAAATCAAACTCGACGACAAGCACAAAGACGTGATTTTGGTACTAGGAAACACAGGAAGTGGCAAAAGTACTTTCACACAGTGGCTGGCCGGTGACAATAGTAAAATGATAGCAAAAGAGACCAAAGAAGATACTGGCGAATATATTATAGAAGACCATAATAGGATTAGTGATACTACGTTAAAATCCAAAACAGTTTTTCCTGAACTTGTAATTGATGCTAAGACAAATGCCGCTTACTATGACTGCCCTGGATTCAGCGACACTCAGGGCACAAGCCATGACATAGCGACGACTTACTTCATCAAGAAAGTTGTTGACTATTCAGAAAGTGTGAAGTTGGTTTTTACCATTAGTCATCCTTCACTCAGGAAAGGCGTCGACAGGCAAGATTTCATGAAACTTTTGAGGCATGTTACGGATCTGGTGAAGGATATTGAAAAATTTAAGCACAGCATTGCCCTCGTTGTCACCAAAGTCGATAACCAGTACATAAAGAAGGGCAAAAACTTTATTTTGGTCGAAGATGAAAAAGTGATTGCCGCCATTTCTGATTTTCTGCAAGAAGCCAAACAGTATCTGGAAGATAGCTCAAAACAGTCTAATATTTCTGAAAAAAATAAGAGATTCTATGATAATGCCATTAAATTTGTTGATATTTTACTGGAAAAAGATAGGGAGCATTATACCAAGATAGGGTTGTTTCGAAGACCAGACAAACCGGGTCCAATAAGCGATATTCCATTGTTGCAAAATGGTAAGCAGCACGTCGAAAGGATTTTATATGAGACACTTAATTTTACTGCAAAAGATAACAAAGACTTTGGTTATACTGTCTCTGAAAGAACAAAAAATGACATCAATGAGTTAGCCGAAGAAATTAATAAGAACCTGTGGTCTGGCCTGAGTAATATTGCAAAAATTATTCAAACGTACCATGAAAATCTTGTAGAGCAAATTCGTGGGAAAATACGCTTATTTGTTTCTGATGTTTATGCTACCGATGCGAATATTTCAGAAGCTGAAACATTTAGACATAAATTCACAAATGGATACATTATGACATCAGACTTAGTAATTAAAATGCAGAATTTAATTAATCTCGAGGAAATAGCAATGAAAATTAATAATACAGTTTCAAATTTAGATGTTGAAATACCTAAAGAGGATATGCTATACATTGCAAAACAAGGAAAGTACTTCAACTTTCTACAAACAGTAAGTGACAAAATACTAAATACAAAGCCTTGGAATCAGTTATTCGAAGATGTGGAGTCTTTTTTTACTGGTTCCAAAACAATTATATCGCACGATGTAAATTCCGCTGCAGAAAAGATAAATAACGAGATAGAAATCCATTTGAACGATACAGTAAAAGCGATGCACGAAGAATACAATGAAAAAATCAAGTTACTTGAAATACAAAAATTGCCAGAGAAGCTGAACCAAGATAGTCGCATTATCTTGGATTTGGTAGAAAAATTAACGAATGGAACAGCAACTGAAAAACTGTTGCATGTAATCCAACATGTTGCAGTTAATCTAGAAATTCCTGTGCCCAAGAAAATATTACAAAATGTTGTAAATCAAGGAAAGTGCCTTACATTTTTGAAGGTTATGAGTGATGAGAATTTAGCTGACAAATCGATGACGTGGTTGTCTCCGTTTAAAAATATGGCTAAAGTTTTTTGCGAATCGGCAAAATGGTACACATTTTTAGAAGACCTGTTTAATAAACTGTCTGGATATGACATACAAAAAGATAGACAAAGATACAACGTTGCTGATCTTGAAGATTGGGGACAATCCGAAAAACCGCAAGGCATATCTGTAACTTCTTATACTTTTGAGAAGTTTCTCAACAAAATTGAGAATTATAATGTGACAGAATTCGAAACCATTAAAAATATAACAATACCGGCAACAGGTTCACAAATAGAAGAACTAAACCAAGTTTTAAGTTTAACTTTGAAGCATAGATCGACCATTAGATGTTCAGAAACTTACATAGTCATAAAAGGCAGTTTTGTTGGCCTTAATGAAACAATGCAAAGTATAATAAACAATTCAGACACCAATAACAGTTGTAGTAACTTCAAAACTCAATTTACATCAGGCAAATATAAGTTGCTTAAAGTCTTTGCTTTAAATAAAGTGTTTATTGATACTGACATGCAATTTGCTGGTAAAGGAACCTCTGTCGTTTTTATAGCCCCTAAGTGGGAAGTTGTAGGACACAGAAGTATAGAGCTTCACGGAGCCGATGGAGCTCCACATGCGCCGTCAAAAGCTAAAGATGGAACTCACCCAGGAAATAATGGAGTTGATGGTTCTCCTGGCAAACCTGGGCGATCAGGCGAAAGTTTCTTTGGAATAGGTGCAACTTTTGAAAACGGAGATCATTTAAAAATTGCCTCCAGTGGCGGAAAAGGTGGTCGTGGGCAGGATGGCGGAAATGGAGCCACAGGCATTCCCGGGCGCAACGCTGAGACGCCCTCATCCAACGATTCCCCTTGTGAGTATGGTTATGTCGACGGTTTCAGATGCGAAGAAATAATAATTAGTAATTTTGTTTGAAGACAGCTTTTCATGGGGAAACTTAATTAAAATTTTTGACTTGATTCTTAATTGCAAGCTTACTTTCAACAATTATGTCAAATATACCATCGATACATTCTGCCAAAAATGCATCTAATAATTCCATTTATAGAACAAAACCACTTCATCAGTTTCACTAAGCAAAAAACATCTGTTCGAACAAATCCTACATTCCTTTAGTGTCTACGGTTCTTATATGATGCTTCATGCCGTCCCACATCTTAATGATGCAGACATTCTGAAGGAAGTTCGAATTAATCGAAATGAATTAATTAGAATCGTGTCAAATGCCCCATGGCTATAACGCAAACTTAGGAGGATGAGGATTTAAAATACCAAAAAGGAGGTGAGGATTTCAAAATACGCCAAATCGAAGATCGCCTTTAAAAAAATGTAAATGAAAATTTTGAACCAACTAAGCAATAACAAAAATCCTATTGTCATATATCAAATCCAATCAACCCTCAATTACAAAAAAAATATTAATTTACTACTAAATTGTCTTAATAAATTTACTTACTACTAAATTTACTTACTAATTTTAATTTATTACTAAATGAAGCTTTTCCCTTAAATCATCTTTAAAAATTTACCAGCACTTTTGATTCACTTTGCCTATCGTCATGGTAATTAGCTACATACTCTGTTGTTTCACCCTTTGTATACTGGAAACAAAATATTCTTGTCTTTGATTATTTATTTTTTTTCATATTCAGTGTGTATCTTAATACTTACTACTTTCATACTCAGTCTGGGTTGAATCTTTGTGCGCCGGCACTAAGATTCAATCAAATATTTAACAAAGACAACTACCTTTTATTGTAATGTTTCAAAACAAGTTTTAATCAGAAATATTTGGCAATTAATTTCTTTTTTTCCTTCAAAAATAAATAAATAAATAAGAAATTTCTAATTTATAATCTAAATTTTTTTATTTTTTGAAATATGATTATTCGTCCAATAAAAGATTTAACTCAATGCTTGCTAGCAAACATTCTGGAAGCGCCATCTGGTTGATTTGCAAATCGTTAAATCACTATCATTATTTTCTAGTGTGATTTATAAGAACTGTTAGCTTTTAATATTTATCATGATTATGCAATATTTATCATATTTGGGCTGTAAATGCTTCAGGTGACAGAGCAGCTTCTTACAATGTTATTTTAGAAGTGAATTTAGCCAGCTGAACTTTGTATTTTCCATTTTCGAATGATTTTGCATTAAATTATCAATTTACAATTAGTTAGCACAATTTAACAAATGTTATAAGAATCAGTAGACAAATGAAAAGGAATTCTGTATATTAGACGTCGATGGTTAAATAAAAAAAAAATCCTTTATGTATCGTGTTTTTTATTTCATTCTAGTTTAGTTTGATATTTTTTTTACTAAATGCCATTTAATATTTTGTAATTAATTTATTAAAAATTGCTTTTTGAAAATATGTTTCAAAGCTTATTAATTTCTAAAGAATTAAAAAATCATTTTATTAGAAGTATTCTGTATAATTTACTTTAAATGAGCAATTCTTGTGTGTACGTGTGCGTGCCTGTACAGGAAGAAGAAATTTCGCAAAATTAATCCCAAAACCAACCACTAATAACCAACCACTAACTAACAAAAGCTGTCCAAACTCACATACTTACTAATAAATTTGTTATTCCAGAAAACGTTTTACAAGGCATTGGCATACCATAGTTCCGAAATATTAACTATTAGTGTGGATTTAGCATTTTTCCTTAATCCATTGTGTCATCCTTGGCGAATTATTTGGCGATTAAAACAAAGCGAAATTTTGCTTTAGACTCGGTTTACATCAATCGATTGAGACTAAAATTTGTTTAAAAAAACTACATTTTTAGTCGCAAAGTCTTGCGCGAAATTTGATTCATTTAAATAACTCCATTTTTTGAGTTATCGCTTTTACATGTTTTAAAAAATATATAGACCGACAGACAATCAACTGCTGATTCGATTTGAATCAAAATTCAATAGGTGTCAGGACTGTAGATGTTAATTCTTTGTGCCGAATTTTATTTAAATAGCTTCGTTTGGTAATTATCGTGTTAACTTATATTCGAATAGCCGGACTTCCACTTGATAGATTTTATGAATAAACTTAGTGCAAGGACAATATAACTAATTTCAACCGTCTCAAAGCGTTTTTCTATTATCTTTGCCACAGACAGACAGGCGCACATTTTTCAAAATTGTGATTTCCGAACTCAGGGAGGTCTGAACCATGGAGACTCGCCAAAATCTGGTGTTCGAATTTTTTGACGTTTACCATGCCCTCTTTATGCCACGTATATAAGGATTGGAAAAGTATCCTTTTTTTTTTTTTTTTTACCATTTACTCTTCAGCTCATATATAACATTATTCAGATTGTTTGTTTGTTTATATGGGGTTTATTGGCGCAAAAACCATATTTGGCTATACAGCGTCAATAACATTATTCAGAATTTCTGTATATCTTCTCTAGTTTCGTGTACCTAAAATGGCGGAAATCAAGCAACAGGTTATCGTTCTCCACCTTTCAGCGATCGATATGGCTGCATCGCTCTAACAGGTGGGCGAGCTTCCCACAATTCCTTGCGAATCTCCTGTTCCCCTTTGGGCTTATCCATCACTAAATCGATCGTCGAGCAACAGAGCCCGCAGGATTCGCAGCTTCCATAAAAAGAAAGGCATTCAATACTTTAGCGGAATGAAAATATTGTTCTAAAAAATGCTTTAAAATTAATTTTCGAAAAGTTATTTCATCTGATCTGAAAATTTTGACAGTAGCTTAATCGATAGTATATAAAAGATAATTTTTTGCATTATAAAATGTTGTAAAAATAATTTTTATATAAAACTGTTTTGTTAATTTATCAGTATAAGAATACAAAATTATCATTAAGTTTTTAATTTATTAAAATTCTAATTGAAATTTGAAAACAATTGTTCCGACGTACACATTTCAACCTTTCAATTTATATCTGTACCAAGTTTGGTTGTTCTAAATAAAATAGCCCGTACTGCACAACGCCACTTCATACATGTACATATTCTCCTTTTTTATTAATAATTAATGATCAAGATAAGATTACTATGATTTCTCTGTACTAAGACCACTATGAAGTAAAAATATTTATTAGACAAATTAAAACAATTCACCAAAACAAATTCAGTCTTTCCGAGTGAATTAATGCACATCTACCCAGAAATGGCGCATGAATATAAATATATGCAAAAATATTGTAGAATACAAAGGCGGATACTGCATCATACGACTTAATTCAGAAATTTCCTTTAAAGCAGCGATTAACATTTTGCATCCCAACGCAGGTAAAGAAAGAAACAGTCAAATACGAGCTAAATGAAAAGCTGGCAGGCTTCAAGGTATTAAAAATAGCTCAATTTAAAAAAATACTAGGATCGGAAAGCCGCTCCCAAATTTCTCAGTAGAAATGCAGAATAGACAAACACAAAGCCATGATTTACGAACTAGAAATCTTTTTATATTTAAAAACTAGCTTTTACCCGCGACTTCGTACGCATGGAAAAGCACACAACTAAACCAAAAACAATTTATTTACAGTGCATACCTGAAGTAAATCAAAACTGCAAATAGAGTAAGTATTTCTTTAAAATCAAGTCAAGTGTATTCTATTTAACAATCGAGATTGAGATAGCTACAATAGTAATACTATACACGTAAATTTTTAACTTTTAATTAAAATGAAAACACAGTTGCCAACAATTACAATACATTGAACATGCGTGAATTTTCAACGTCAATTGAAGCAACAAAAACGCGCGAATTTTCTATGGCAGTTGGGGTAACGCAATACAGATTAAAAATGTTTTTAATTTTCTTTATTCTGCTTTATTTTAATTCAAAAGTACTTCAGAATGAATCCGAAAAAAATCGATTCATTAACAGTTAAATTTTAAATGCATCAAACACTAAGAAAATAAGCAGAATCGATTGAAATAACCGGGGGAAAAGATGTTCAGCCTAACCTCTAACGGTGGGGAAATGAAGATTTTTGGCGGGAAAGTAAGAAAAATGTCGTTTTAAATATTTTCGTTTTTTTTTTTTTTTTTTTTTTTTTGCGTTTTTTTTGCGTTTTTTTTTTTTTCACCATAAGAATCTTTCTTGTGTCTTAACGAAAATATTTAAAAAAAAGAAGCCGAATCGGTTGATCGTGCTTTAGATTTGCCCTTAACGCATTTGGCGATTTTTTTTATTTATATAGATAGCAAAAGAGAATGGTCTCCCCAAAACTTTCTCGCTTGCTCTCTAATAAGTGTTATTCCAGAGAACAACTTTCATAACATTGGCGTAGAATAGTTAGGAAATATAAATATTGGGCGTAGAATAGATAGAAAATATAAATATTTGGCGTATGTTCACGCCCATTTCTCCCTCTCGTTCAATCACGTGAGTTCAATCACGTGACTCAATGCAATTACGTGTCACTTGCTGTATACATATTTGTCACTGTTTCGTTCTAGGAATTAGTTTTAGTTGTGTTGTGTTTTAATAAAGATGGTTGTTTTTTATATTGGTGTGATTTCATTTGAGGAGTATTATTTTAGAGATCCTTAACCCAATGAAGATGTTATTAATATGGTCCGTCGATGTTTGAGTGAAGAAATAACAGCGTATAATAGATAGGAATATAAATATTTGGGATAGAATAGTTAGGAAATATAAATATTGGTCGTAGAATAGATAGAAAATATAAATATTCGGAATAGATTGGAAATATAAATATTTGGCATAGAATAGTTAGGAAATATAAATATTTGGCATAGAATAGATAGGAAATATAAATATTTGACGTAGAATAGATAGGAAATATAAATATTTGGCGTAGAAAAGTTAGGAAATATTAATCTTTGGCTTGAATTTAGCATTTTTACTGAATCTACCGTGTGATCCTGTTATTGTTTTTAAACACAAAGTGTATCCAAAAATTAAATTCAAGTTTTAACTACGTTTTTCCCCAATTGATTGAAACAAAAATTTGAATCAAAATTACACTTACTGTCACTAATTCTACTGTAGCGAATGAAGGTCGCGCTACGAACCTGCGACGTTTGGGCCTGTAGCCGAGTAATATACCGATCGAGCAAAAGGGACCCTTCAGCTCGAAGGATATTATCTGGCTTATAGGGAGGACGCTACAGTCCCTCCGAATTTGGTATATTAAATCCTTTGTTACTTTGACTCAGAACTACATTTGTAATCAGAAAATTACACACTGAATTGGATATATTTAAGTCACTACAATTTTAATTTATCTGACATTTTATAACATATTTCTAAATAAAATCTTACTGCATGCTTCTAAAATTACAGGCGGACAGACGGTTCAATATCCAGTTGAATTTGGCTCAAAATTTGATAGGCACCTTTGCTTGAGGTTTTAATTCTATGCATCGAATATTATCCATCTATTCGTCTTCATTTAGGAGTTATCCAATTAACTTGAATTTGGGAGCCAAGAAATCCCGAAATCTGGCTTTCCTGCAAGCATGTACGCATATAGAATTTACGTAATTCGATTTAGAATACGAGGTATTTAGAATTAGAATTTAGGAATCATTAGATACGAATGTCGAAAGCATTAAAAAGAGGAGTACTCCTAAGAGGAGACATTTTAAGAGAGCCTTAAATAAGGCTTCTGAAATTTTGGAAACGAAATTAGAGGACACAGATATTTTGTCCGCACATATAGTTCTTATAGAAAAAAATATATAAAGAATCAAACGATTTAGAAGGAAAGATGTTAGCTATTTTGCAAAGCGATGCAAACTGCAAGCTAGAAAATTTTAAATTGGAATGTGAAGCAATTACTGCTTAAGGAAGATTGATCTCTAGAGCCAAAAACAAAACTTCAGCGAAGTTAAAACGCTCTCGAAAAACTTAAACAAGATATAACTGAGACGAAAAGAATACGTCGATAATGGTAATCGTAAATTTAGACTTCCAGAAAATAGTTAGTTTCAGGGACTAAAACATTGTAATGGAAACCTTAAAAGATGGCTCCAATGTTGGAGGCAGATGATAAAGATCCCGGAAGTTGGAGATATTGTAGATGATAAATTTCAGTATTTGCTGCAATTATCATTAAAATTAATAGAATCTCGCCAACTGGAAAAAAATTATGTGGAATCTGTCAGGAGCTTAAAACAGAACTTTGGGGGAGATTACTAATTTACTGATCGAAGTTCACATCAGAGAACTATTTTCGACTGTCATAAATAAAGCGAATCCTCAAGGTCAAAAGTATTTAAGTTATTCTGTGCGATACTCTAGAATTGCTATATACTCTTGTAAAGTCTTGTTTAGCAAATGATTTATCGAGGCATTAAAAATGCATTCAAAACCGAATTTACTACAGAAAAATGTTTAGGGAGAGATAGGTTGACTCATCTCTCAAATTTTCAGAAAAAAGAAAATAGAATCGGAACAAAAATTAATAGCACATTCTTCTTTCAATTTAGAAATGTATTATAAAAAAAAAGTTGAATCATCGTGTTCATGAAAAAGCAAACAGAACATCTGGTCTTGACTTATTTAATAATTCCAAAAGAAATTCGTATTCCGTTGATTAAAAAAATTTAGGGAATGCGCTTTTTGTGATAAACCGGATATGGCTCAACATTGTAGATTTCGGAAGGGTTTAAAAATTAGAAGGGGGAAAAAAGGAAATTATTTTATATCGCGGAGTTTGTTTTGTTTCCAAACCCAGACATATTTCTCGTTTTTGTAAGCAAACAATTAATTGTTCTAAATGCAATGAGAGTCATTTACTCATCACTAGCTCTTACCCGCAACTTCGCACACGTGGGAATTTTGATGTGTGTATGTGAAAACTGACCGTCTAATTTCAATGTAAAATGTTATAAAAACCGTATACATGCATAAATTTTAGCCGGTCGAAAACATGTTACGTCTAACATCATTAGCGTGGGGAAAAAACTACTTAAACGCTATGTACTTGAAACTATAAAGGTACTTTTAAAAATATAATAGAAAATGATGAATATAGGTAAAAAGGAATATGTACAGCAAGAAAAAAATCAAGAGAAATGAGCAGAAAATATCGAATTATATTAACACAAGAACAGCGTAAGAAAAAAAATTAATAAACCTTCCTTTAGAATAGTAAGATAATATTAAAATGAAAAATGGAAACAGAAAAATTAAAACAAACGATTACATTTTTTAAAACATTTTTTGTTCTGGTGATAAAGGCTTTCTGTCGGGAAATCCTACAATAAATCAGAAAGAATTCCATTGGATAAGATAATATTAAAAGAACACTGGAAATAGAAAAATAAAAACAAACAATTCAAAAAACTCAGGCAAATGTTTTCAGATTTTTTTATTTTTTGGTGGAAAATCTAGTTTTTAATTAATAAAAAATGAACCACTCAATGAACCGGAATAAAAATAAGCCCATGTTCTTCTGTAGACTATAATCTATCTCTGTGCTAAATTTCATTGAATTTCCTTCAGCCGTTCTGGCGTGATTGAACCCCATCATCCATCCATCCAAACTTTCACATTTATAATAGTAGTATGGATGTTTAATATAAATGTTGAACGTGCGAGCATTAAAAATAATGAAAAAAGATTGAAAAAAATTACTATAGAGAATTTTAATAAATCGCCCATACATCAGGTTTATCCATAAACATTATCGGTTCAAACTCGTGGGAAGGGTGAAATTGACTTAATTCGTTCTTTCTATGATACAGGGTCTCGAAGGTCCCACATATTAAAATATGCTGAAGAAAGAATGAATTGATAAGTTATCAGTGAGGAACCTATTATGCATTTTTTATTTAGCGCTTCTGGAAAAAGCTGAAAAAAAGTATTTGGTGCACTTAAGTAATGTAAATAAAATTTACCAAAATAATTTTATATTATTAGAAAGGGAAATGATTTGTTCCGATAATTCTAAATTAAAATTGTCTCCCTGTGAGAGAGAACTTAAATTTAATAAAATGTTTTCAACTGATGTAGTGCATGCTTATGATGACTAATTATCAGTCTTCTTAGAGATTCATTTGTTAATTAGGGCTGATGTCGCAGGTAAATTGTCCACAGGAGCGATAAAGCAGTTAGAAACTTAACTCTCATATTATACTCTGGAAACATTAATTAATAAATAAATATTAATAATATTCCTTGTATTTATTTCAAAAAAAATATTTCTATTTATTTATTTCTGTTGTGAATTGTAATTTATGAAGTAAAAGCAGACGATTTATTTTGTTAGATGATTTAATTAAAATAAGAGTTTAGAATATGGCCTTTGGCAACGAAGAATAGTACTCTATATTATTATTTTTTTTACCCGAGTTTGTTTACGTCACATGATTTATGTATTGAAAAATTTTTAGGTTTTTTTTTTTTTAGATCCTCGAGAAGATAACATTTTTGGGAGTTTATTCTTCGTGGAACACGGTGAAATTTGAATTTTGGTTGGCTCTAATAGAAGTACTGTCAAAGTTTGGTTATTTTATTTTGTTTCGCTCTTTTTTTTTTTTTTTTTGCTTTAACATCTGGACTATTGGTAAGCTTTTCTGTTTTAATTTCTTGTATTTATATTTATTTATTCAAAAGTGCAAAGACTGAACTTCTCTAAACTGAGTAGTTCAACATTGATTGTTTCGGACTCTTCTGCTGAAAATGATCCTTTAATAATGCAAGTTACATCTAACTTTAAAATGCATCCGTCAACTAACGAAAACTTCTTCAAGAGTGGAAAACCCACTAACGAACTCGTTATTCGTCTTGGCCAAAGGCAATATGAAGCAATAAATATAATTGTGTCCAACAAAGATGCTGCATCTAAAATTCCTCGACTGAACCCATTCCTTATTCAATCCTTCATTAAACAGCAAATAAATCGTCATAGCAATATTTCGAATTTAAAATTTACAAGGATAGGAAAAATCATTTTTACAACATCGGATCCTGTGTGCGCTGCCCAAATTCTAAGCTTAGAGAAAATTCTTGACATCCCCGTTTCGACCGGTGTTATTTGGGAAAATGTGACCGACAGATTTTTAATTTTTGACATACCCACTCAAACTTCACTTGATGAACTGGCTGAGGAAATAACCCAAAATAATGATGTTGAAACAGTTGAAATGAGAAGATTTATAAAATCTAATTCGACCCGAGATTCTTCCCCTGTTCTCATCACAATACTCGGCACAGCATTACCAGAGTCCCTTAAAATTTGGTTTACGAATCAAAGAATCCAGAAGTTTGTAGACAAACCCCGACAATGTTTGAAAAGTCATAGTTTCATGCATCCAACAAGAATCTGCACCAAACAGATCTGTCATATATGTGGGGAAACACATGATGGCCAATGTAAAAGTCCAGAGAAGTGCATAAATTGTCAGGGTCCGCATTCAGCGACATCGAAGTCTTGTTCCCATTTCATCAAGGAGAAACAAATGTTAGAATTTAAATGTCGAAATCATCTAACTACTGGAGAAGCTAGATGCCTCTTTCATCAGTCCCTAAAATCAAGTTATTCTAATGTAGTTAAATCAAACATATCTGTTATTGAAGTCGAAGAAACTGTAAATCAAAAGATCGAAGTTATAGTTAAAAATATCTCTAAGAAATTAGAATTAGAAAACAAACAAATATGTTCATTGAAATCTTTCAAAAAACGGTTGAAAAATTAATGCAAAACCTTGTCAGCATGTTTAATCAAGGAGAATCAAGCAAGTCTCCTGGTAGGAAAAAAAAAGCGGCAAAAGTCGTAACCCAAACTACTGGCATTCCGATGCAATGGGATGCAGGTGGTCCCTCAGGTTTAGCTTAGTTAAAGGTTTTTTTTTGTTGTTTTTTCCTGTTTTTGTTTTCCAGGTTCCTTAAACATGGAATTGTTTTTCTTCCTTTTCAAAATTCCGGTTCGAATTTACGAGCCAAGTTTTCGTATCGCTTTTGCATTTTTTATTCCTTTCAGTTTTTAATTTTACTTTTTTCTGTCTTTTCATTATGACCTTTCTGCAATGGAATTGCAGGGGAATTAAAGGGAAAAAGCTCTGGCTCCCAATTCCTCCTTTTTCTACCTCTTCTTTTTGGGTTTTTCAAGAGACTTTCCTCTCAGAAAACGATAGTTTTTCCTTTCCAAAAAAAATTTTTTCCGTACACACAGACTAAATAGATCAGGTGGTGGTCTCCTTATTGGTATTCCTGATAGCATGTCAGGAAGAATAATCTCCAACAATATTAGAGAAGATTTTAACTTGGAACTTTTAGCAGTCGAAGTGCAATTCCAGAACACTAAATTCAACATTGTTAATTTATATGCTCCACAAGGTTTTGATGTTGATCAAGCAAAACACTTCTTTGACTCTCTATCCTCACCTACTTTTATTTTCGGTGATTTTAATTTGCACCACCCTCTTTGGGGTGCAGTGCGTTCTTCATCCCTGAGTAACGATTTTGTTGAGTGGCTAACTTATTCGCATTTCACAATTCTCAATACAACTATTCCTACACACAGATCCTTTAGAGCTCAATCTATCTTAGATCTTACTCTCTGTTCATCTTATATTCATAATCAAACTTCTTGTTATGTTATGGATTCAACTTTCGATAGCGATCACAACCCAATAATTGTTTCCTGGTCGGTAATAGAAATCATCAGTCGACACATAAAAACAATTAATTGGACGAGGATAACTCAACAAACACAGGAAATTTTTAATAATGTAAAGCAATGCTCGATTGACGGAATTACGGTAAATGCAACAAGGATAATTACTAAAAATACTTCATTTAAACCTTTGCCTCATAAATCTTATCCTCCTTGGTGGAATATTTCTTGTCATAGTTACGAAAAACTCAACAAATATTTTCGGAAAAAAGCAATTAGAAATATTTCTGAAACAGATTGGATGAAACACAAAAAATTTGCAAGTCGGCTTCGTTTTCATGTTAAAAAGGCGAAAA
>JAOUZG010015819.1:0-22237 GCA_026289955.1 Argiope argentata | reverse complement strand
GGTATTTAACTAAAAGATTGAAAAAATGTACGCGTTTAATAAAAAAAACCCACTCTATTTGATGAATCGTTTTGTCTTAACAAGAGGAATATGGTAACCTAATCTAATGAATATATTTTTATTACTTTCTAAATAAACAGCTAGATAATATTGTTGCTAATGGCGCTTGCCATGGGCAAGCTTACTGATACAGTCAACGATTTTAAGCTGAGATTGCGTCACTTGTTTTAGTAGCGCCAACATGATACAAGAGTATGTCTGAGCTACTCAAAGATCGCATTCGCTTTCATAGGCCCTTGTAGTAGGTGAAGGTCACGATACGAACCCACGACGCTAGGGCCAGTAGCTGAGTAACATGACTATAATACAAAAGTCGACTCCCATATCGTAGATGTTATCTGGCTTATGAAGCTAGCGCTACAGTACTCCCCCACCAGTGAGTCGGCAAAGAGGCGAACGATTTTGTATCGCGCCAAGCGTTATGGCGAGCTTGTCAAGTGTGTCTGACGATTGTTTTGTTCGTTTGCTTGCTATGTCAAGTGAGTCTGACGATTTTGCTGCGAGTAGATGGCACCTCGACTACTGTGGAAGGTTGCGTTATCAGGGTCACCTATGTAGCGGGTGAAGGTCGCAATACGAGCCAGCGATGCTAGGACTAGTAGCCGAGTAACTTGACCATAATACAAAAGTCAACTTCGGTATCGAAGATGTTATCTAAGCTAGAGTTACTCCCTTTTTAAAGGAGGGCGCATTCACACATCTCACTGATAGAACAAATAAAGAAAAATATATACCGAAACCGGGATTCGAGCGCAGGATGCCCAGATCACGTGGAAAAAATGCTTCCTCTATGATAGGAAATCGACACTGGCAGATAATAAACATCAGTACCGATGTTTTTATAAACAGCAATTCGTGATAGAGTTTTTTCAAATATAAATTACATTTTAGAAGCAAAAAAAAGGCAATCTGGATTTAATATGTTTAAGAACTAAAGAAAGAGACTAAATCAGAAATATTTCCTTTTTTTGAAACAGTATTCCTTTTTTTTTGATTAGAAACATTTAAATTATTAAATATTTTTTTATGTATATTTAGCACTAATTAATCTTTAATTTAAGAAGGGAGCTATTTTTCTTCCTTTTTTTAAAAATAACTCTCAATTCCTAAAATCAGAAGTGATTTGTATCTTATCTTATAATTCTGTTTATGCCATTATTTTGCAGTCGTCAAATTTATAGCTAGTTCGCTTATTCATATTTGTAATTTATTAATAAAAAAATTTAAAATCTGATATGAAATATAAATGGTGCGAATTAAATGACCTTAACTGAAACGTGATATCAGTTTTCAATGCCATTATTTGACCGTTAACGAAAAAGATATAAAAATGTTAAATTCTTTATTTGGAATATTTATTTGAAAACGATATTAAGGAGCGAAAAAGAAGGAAATCATTGGGAAAAACATTAATCAAGACACTCAGCTTAATAATTTTTAAATGAAAAAATTATAATCTCCTACCATAAATATTAATTCTGGTAAAGCGTCATCATTTTCCAATCTATTTGCTGCTTGCTCTTTCTCCTTCCCAAGATTAAGTGCTCGTGTCCCAGGGGGCTTCACTAACGTCCAAAATAAATCCTCCTCTCCTCCCCTGTGATGGATGAGTAGAAAAAGCCGTTGTTGGATTCAGCAGGGAAAAAAGATGGCCATTATCCCTATCCCCGCTGACTAGATTAAGGGGCGAGGAATGACAAAGAAACACCATTACCATCTTTGTTATCTGCTAACAGGTCGTACTGCAGAAGATGAACTTCTCCGATATGGCCATAAATCTGTCTTCCACTTCTAGAAATTAAGATTCAAATGTCATAAAAACTGTTCTGATGCTTACTTTCTAGAATTAAGAACTTCAAAAGAAAGGCTTAGCAATCTAATTCAATTAAAGCGCTTTCGTTGCAATAATTTTTAAAGAATAATTGTTGTCATACTAATTTATATTTTTCGAAGTTGTACAAGTCCTCAATAATTTTGGGACTCTAAATATCACATTTTAAGATTTTTATTGGATTACAATATATTTGGAAGATGCAAACTGTAATGTTATTATCATGTTTAAATATGTTGTTTTAGTTTGAGGCTTTTGAAACCTCAAAATGCGCAGGGTACAAATTGGCGATTTATCGCTTTTGAAGCATCATTTTCCCCCGTTTAGGATTATTAGAAAATGAAACAGAAGGTTGTGCCATTTGTTGAGTTATTGGCAAAAAAAGTAATTCAATTCGTAATTCAAAAGTTTAAGTCAATGACAAAGTTGTTATATTTTTTTTTCGTTGTTAAAATGTTTTTACGATATGAGAACATGATGTTGAATTGGTTTGAGGCTTTTGGAGCCAGAAAATAAATCGGCAGGAAATTATTGGCAATTTATCGTTTTTGGGACATCAATTTTCCGTTTTAGGGCTATTATAAAATGGTAAAGATGATCGTGACATTTGGCGTCATATCACCAACAAAAATTTACAAATTGGCTTGAATATGAGCCATGCATCAGATTCTCGATATATCGGCGCATGCGTATTCTGATAGTCACATGACTGTTTCAAACCTATTTAAATTGGTTAATGACTTAAATTAAGATAAAGACAAACAATTTATTAAAATTAACAATGTTAACATAGGATAACATGAAGTTTAAGAAAGCGTTTCACTTTTTTATTTGATTTTTTTTCTATTTAGGTTTGATACTCTTCATATTTAAGCTAGGATTTAGAGATTTTATTCGCAGTATTTTTCATACACAACACGATATTTTATCTAGTTAAACAATAATTCATTTCCTAAATCGTATCTATTTTGATGCAAAGCCACTAAGGCCGAGTTATAGGAAATTTTATGACGTAATTACTTTTAATTACCAATTCTCTTCATACATTCTTTTAAAAGTTTGTCAACCTTTTGGCTCTGATCCAAACGAACAGTTCCGTTGCAGAATAGTTTCTAAATCAAAACTTTCATTGCTATTTTTTGATTCTTCTGGAAAATAAATGCTTTACATTCGTAACATAAATCTGCGAATGTTTCTAGTTTAGATCAGCATCACGATGCGAGTCGTTAGTGGCATCGTTCACAGTAGCCGGAGGGATATTTTACCCCACAAGATAACAGACAAGCCCACACACACAACAACAGACATGCACACATTCATATTAACTGGCATGTACACATACACGCGTGTAGACAGACATTTAGAGACACTTTTATAAATTGAGGAGGTTAAAAATACTTTGAGAAAGGGCTCAATTGTTATGAGCTTGTCCACGTGCTCACATTCTTATACACTTACACACAATTAGAAATGAAGGAGGTTAAAACTACTTTAAGAAACACACACACACACACACACACACACACACACACACACACACACACACACACACACACACACACACACACACACACACGCACACAAGCGCGAGATAAGAGTTAGAGAGAGACGGCTCCTTTAATCGAAACGTGTGTCTTAATTAAAATTGAAAATGTAAAGCCGAACTACAAAATGATAAAAGGTTACCTTATTACGATTTATTAGAAAATAAGCTTGTTTATTTAATCCATTCAAATTGTCACATTATTAAATGTCATATATAATTTCAAATTAATATATAATGCCGTATTTCATACTTTGATGATGGTCTTATATTTGGTGTCAACAGAAAGTTGCCCTAGAATTTAATTATTAGTGTTTTTGATTTTTTTTGAAAAACGTTTTTTATAACCTACCAATTTCCTTTTAGTTATTTCGTCTCCTATATAGGTGGTGAAATTGTGGGATAATTACTATTTTAGTTTCTATTTTAGAGATAAAATAAAATAGAATAGTAAAATTTAATTTAAAATTTAAATTTTTTCAAACTTTTTTGATTTTGTATAAAGTAATCTTTTTTTAAAATCTTTCTGTAGATAATTTTTTCGTCAATTCTTATCCCTGGTAGTAAAAAATGTCACTATTTTTCATTACTTAGTATTTAATTTCAATTAATTATTTGGGAGTAGAGGATTTTAAGCCCCTCGTATCTCTGCTGATTTTGGACAGAGGAATATGATTTTCTCTGGAAAAAAAACGGAACAAAAATAAAATCTAAAAAAATGTGACCATTAAACTATTTATTTAAAAGAAATTTCTATTCTGATTTACTTCACTTGAAGCTTTTTCTTAAAAATAATAATAAGAGATAGCTTGGTTTTAAAACAGTTTTGCCAAATGAAAAAAAAAAAAAGCTTCTATATAAGTTTCTTATAAATGATTTTTTTATGTTACCGTATCTTTTAATCCTAAAGCTCCATCGTACACTTTAAAAAGAAAATAAAACCCTTTCGCAAGTGTTTTAAATTCATTATGCTAATGCCTCTTTTATATTTGAGAAGAAACTTTAACTATATTTTTATTGTGTTGGAGAAAAAAACTTGTTTTCATTATTTATGAATGAGTAATTTCAATAAAATTTAGAAGAATAAGGAAATATTTTTTTGTGGTCTATTTGAAAAATAACTCTTTTTTATAGTGAATCTTCTTGTTTCTTTATCGAAAAATTCATATCTTTTTCTAAAATTAAAAAAAAACTTCCGATAGTTTTTCTTGTAATGCACATTGGCCAATATTTGTGCTTTTAGTATGAGACATCCATTCTTTAATAAAATCTAATCTAGAGCAGAAAGAAATTCAAAAAATAAAAGCTGATATAAAAGAAGGAAATATTCAAAAGTTAATTACCAACCGGAATGGTTTATTTCAATCTATATATCACCCAGGAATTTATATATCTACGAGGTATACGGTAGAAAAAAAAGGAGTAAAATGAAATCTGCAATGCATATTTCAATGCATAATGTCAGAACATCGTTTCTTGAGCGGCCAGGCACCACGTGCTCGTGCGAGTTAAATTATATTTTTATTCATTTTAATCGTTTCATTGAATGAGTCGCTTTAGTATTGCAAAAGATCCAAAAGTACTTTGTATCGTATTTATTGTTTTTAACAAATATCGCATTTCCTGTTTATTTCATTTCATATAATCACGTACCCAAAATGACATTTTTCTAGGTTTTATTGGCTATAGTAATTAACTTAGTTTTTAAATCATAGCTTTTGTAAATGCAATGGCAATGCGTTATTAAAAGCTGATTTTTTGAGAAGCTCGTGCAGGTATTAAAGTGCTTATTTTTTGTCCAGCAATTTTTGTTGACACCAGAAACCTCATCCCGAAAGCTACATCATGTTTTGAAATGATAAAAGTTTGATTAATAATTGTTTTTTCCTATTAAAACGTATTTGAAGCCTGGTTTTACAAATCAAATCAAAATATTTGATTGAAAGAGTTTTGATAATTATAAAGATTTAATTTGACAGTTTTATCTTAATGCATTGATTTTAAATCTGCTATTTAAAAATAGGGACTCGAACCCGGAACTCACAGAACGCGAGGAAGACGCGCTACCCCTGTGCCAGAAAGCTGGCTTCGCGTCACTTAACGAGTAAAATTACTACTCTTAATAAAAAGAACAAGTTATTTTCTGATTTATCATTAAAATTGGAGTGAAATATTGTGTGGGGGACGAAGACTCGTTATGCAGAATACGATATAATGTCATAAATGAGTTTTTTGGAACTGAATGCATCTTTCTTTGTAATTAATCATCTTGCTAAAGATATGTCATTTATTTCAAATGTCAGTTTCATTTTTCATTTATAAAAATACATTTATATTGTTTTTATGGTTATAAATAAAGTAGGAAATATTAAATTCGCAAAACATAATTGTTATCTCAATGTATGATAATTAATCCCAATTTTTTGTCGCATTACTTGAATCGAATTTACGAAGAAATTTATGGTATGAGAGTACCCAAATATTTTTTTAAGTTTTTAGTTTTTATTAGTAACATTTCTGTAGTTATTAAGGCGACCAGGGATCTTTAAAATGACTTTTTGCAATTTTCACCTTAGCAATTTGAAATTTTACAGGCATTAACAGCATTACTATAGGAGATGACATAAATTTTTTTAAGGCATTATATTCATTTATTTATGAGTTAGGGGGTCAATATAATATAATATTAGCGATAAATAACGTAAATAAAAAATGTTCCAGGCGCTCTAAATTTGTTCGAAAGCGCTCCAAGTTTTATTATTACTAACTCTAACCCTTTTAAAACAAAAGTTGGTATTAGTATTGAAGTTTGAGTACGAAATATCAAAATTACCCAATGTAATAACTCAAAACTACTTAAACTTTTTAAAAAAAAAAATCAGAATTAAAAATTTTTTTTAAAAAAATATATTGACCCCCTAACTCATAAATAAATGAATATAATGCCTTAAAAAATTTTATGTCATCTCCTATAGTAATGCTGTTAATGCCTGTAAATTTTCAAATTGCTAAGGAGAAAATTGCGAAAAAAAATCATTTTAAAGGTGCCTGGTTGCCTTAAATTTTGTTTTGGAATATTTTTTAATAATTTCTACAACAACGATTTCTTACTGCTAAAGAGACATATTCTATTTAATTTATGTTATCCATTTTATGCTAAGAACGGTAAAGATGCTTTCCCGTTAAACGAACAGTGGTGTGATTTATTACAATACGAATGGATGCTGGCATTCATTTGATAACAGATATGCATATCAGTCTGTTCGAGGATTCCTAAAAGCGCCCCTGCATTCATTCAACTCTATTAAAGAGAGAAACTCACGGAATGCTGAAATGAAACGATCCCCCAGTGAATCAAAAGGGAAGGCTATCTCCGATACAGGCACGCATTCCTTGGAGAGAGAGAGATCACGATCGAGAGAGGATCCTGGGATACAATTAGGAATTCCTAGCTGATATCTCTGCATTTAACCGAGATTACTTACAAATATCTCGAAGGGATATGTTTCGAATGATCGCCCCTTGAGTATTCACATTTATAAGATATTCGCATTTGCACTGTTTTACTTCAACTGAGATGAATTAGATAACACTTATTCAATCATATTTAATCAAGATGTTTTAAGTATTTACATCAAACCGATTAAAGAAAGATAGAAAAACATCTATTCCGAATATTTTGAGGTAATTTACGAGTTTAATTTATTATAAAAGATGAATATGTTTCTTAGGTCTGCAAATACAAATATGTTCTGTGATTAATGAAAAAAAAATTATGAGGAGAAAAATGTCTCATAAATATGTATTTAATAAATAGTTAAATCATAAAGGTCTGATAATTAAATATGATATTCGTTTAAATTTCTACGAATGATTGAAATTCCATAATTACAATTATGCCTTTATTCTATAAATTCTAATTGGCATTTAAACAATTTAATACTATTATTAATACTAGGAAGACAAAACTTTTTATCAATTTTATTTAATTTTTTAGTTGAATTGGGGAGATTTATAGTTTTAAAAGCCAAATTTAAGAAATAATAATAATAATTTTTTTCGATGTTTTCAAAATATGAACGTTAGTAGTTTTGTCTTTTTCATCTATAAATTGTATCATATTCTTATTAAAAAACGATTGGTCTAGTTTCAGATTATTTGGAACAGTTTCGACTATTTATTTTCTTTTTTTTCTCTTCATTCTTTTTATCATTCACTAATGCATTGTAGATCTAAAGAGATGCAGTTTTAATTATATAAAAACTCCAATACTGAATCTTAAAATTTGTTGAATAGTATCTAAGCTGTACTATTTTTCTTTAGTAACTTTTTTGTGTCTAGTTTTTCAAGTTATTTAGGCATATTAATGCAGTTAACACAGTTTACAATATATATTTTTTCTTCCTTAAATCTGTGTGAAACAAATGATTTTCGTGTTTTTTTGAAAAATAATCGCTTTCGACTATAATCCAGAATGATGTCATGTATGTATATAAAAAAAACTAAAAAAAAGCATTTATGTAAATGTATAAATCTTTTACAATAGATTGTTTGAAATTTATACCAAAACCACTTTATTTGGCATTAATAATTTATTCCCTTCATTTATATAATTAATTAATTTTTTACTGAAATATCAGTTGATTTATTGTAAATGGGTAACTAATGAAATTGATTTACAAAATATCCGGGTTTTTTTGGAAATAAAGTTTTCCGAATAAATTTTAAGTAAGTGTCTATATTAAAACAGAAATAGTCTATAATTTTATGTCTTTTAAAAGAAGCGTTTCCTCTTCTGTTCTTCAAAACGGAAGGTTTTAAAAAAATTGTTGTTTCTTAATTGAGTGCATAATTAAGAATGTATTTCCTCTTGAATCAATTATTTTGATCATTCTTTCAAAAATGCGTTTTCAGTTTCTGTTGATGTAAATATTTATTTAATGCGACGTTTGAATAAGGTTAAAAAATGGCTTTTAATAACTAATAAACATGGGTTGTTTTTAGTTTGGAAGATTTATTTTCTAAATTTCTCATATTTGAAATAATAAAATTTATATATTGAATTATAAAATTCTTTCAGCCGGCTTTCTGGTACAGAGGTAGCTTGTCTTTCTCTTGATCTCGGCGTACCGGGTTCGAGTGCCAGTTTGGGCATGGTTGTTCTTTTACTTTCTGTCTGTACCCTTCTGTAAAAAGAGGCCGTGCAAGAGAATGTGACGAATGATTAGCAAAAGTCATACTCTTGACCTTAATTGGCGCTACTACAATACAAGAGACGCTGATTAGGCTTAAATCGCTGACTACCTCAGCGAGCGTGTCCATGGGAAGTACCATAAGAAACAACAAGACCCAACTTAGATTTTTTGGGGACTGAGGAAAAACTTCTTTGGAGTCCCCCCTGATTCCCTATATTAGTAATGAAGAACATTCATTAAAGAAGGAAAAATAAAATAAAATTTCTATTCAATTTTGCCCCCACCCCTTATGTGGAGGCCCGGGGAAGCTGCCCCGTATGCCCCTGCCTTAGTCAGGCCCTGAGCACCAAAAATCAACTACAGAATTCTTTTTCAAGCATAATAAAAATAGTTGAAAATTTTTTCATGAAGCTTGAACCAAAATCTTCAACCTTTGAATTGAAATAAAACTATTTGAAAGTTAAAACTATTAAAAATTTATTAAAAAGTTTAAGCAAGCAAAGTTAAAAGCAACAAAAATGCAGATCAGTTCATTATCTAAGTTGGAACGAATTTAGAATTATCTAAATAATATCAGAAAATCTTTTCTTTTTTATAAATATCTGGTAAAACGATGGGATTAACAATTATCCATATTTCTATCACTTGAAACCTAACTGTCTTGACATGCGCATGTTGGTTCTTGCTATTGCAATAAATACATAAATAAGTAAATTAAGAAGCTTTTTGATTATGAATCATTAGAATAAAAAATAATCATTTACAAAATGTTGTTGAGGTGTCAATAAAATAAAATATATACCATATATTACAAATATTATGATCTGTAAATGAGTAGTTCTATTTATGCTCATATCCATAAATTAAGGTTAATTCAGAGTCACACGGAAATCTAAATCTAAAATACATATTTCACCCGTAAAATGACTACACACTTCTCAAAAATCATATTTAAATTGGAGGAAGCCACCAGATGATAGTACGCCACAACGATGAAAGAGTGATGTATAAGGAATACAGGCCAAGAAGGGAAATCGTTCGCAAGAGTATTTTAAGACATTCAGTTCAATAACCGCATAGGTGTGACACAAAGGGCGCATTTCAATGATTTTTTAAGTGGTAGAATTATCGGCCATTTAGAATGTGGGTGTACTCAGTTGGAAGTATCCGATGAACTTGGAGTCGCCCAAGGTGTCATCTCCAGGCTTTTGTAACGATTTCAAAATGAAAGTAGCATGAGTAGATGTTACAGTACACTTCGTTCCCGAGTTACAAATCCGAATGAGGACTAATATTTGGCAGTTATTGCCAAAAGAAACAGACGGTGCACAGCATCAGACTTATCTCAACAGCTCTCTTCAGTTACTGGTACCATAGTTTCAAGACAAGTTGAATACAGACGCTTTGGTCAGATTGATCTATATGCTCATAGGCCTGTCAGATATGTTCCACTAACTGAAACTCACTGTCGCCAGCGGTTAGCCAGAAGTAGAGAGCCGGAGTAGTAGAGAACTGTGGACGCCGCAATAGTGAGTTTATGTGATGTTTTCCGAAAAGTCCAGGTTTACATTGAAGTCTGAGTCTCCCCGGACTTTCATAAGGAGAACGACAGGTGTCAAGTACCACCAAGAGAACAGCATTGAATAACATTGTTACGGTGGTGCTGGATTGCTCGCTTGGGGAGAAATTATTACGGGTTCTGTTGTTGTTGTTACTTATGGCACTTACCATATTGGACAAGCCCCCCGCCGATATAGCAGCTGATTTAAGCCGAAAGGAGCGTCTCTTGTTTTTGAAGTTGCGCCAACCAGGGTCAAGAGTACGACTTGGCTACACACTCACCACATTCGCTCGCACAGCTCTTTTTTACAAGGGGGGCACATTCACACATCTCCCAGATAGCACACAGAAGAACAACCATGCCCAAATCGGGACTCCTAGAACACGAGGAAGACGCGCTACCTCTGAGCCAGAAAGACGACCTTATAGGTTCTAGAACTGACTTGTATGTTCAAATTGAAATCAAGATAAGCCAAATCTATTGGGATGTTCTGCTGGAAGATGTGCGTATGTTTCGGGGTGCCATGGGCACAGCATTCGTATTAATTGATGACGACAACCAATCTCACCGTGTGAACATTGTAAAAGAATGCCTTTGGTAGCCGGGTATTACCCGTATGGACTGCATTCTCACCAGACTTGAATTCAGTAGAGTATGTGTTGAACATGCTTGGCCGACGAGTTGTAGCTCGTCAACCATCGTCTACATGTCTACCAGAACTCCGTAGAGCATTTTTTACTGAGTGGTATTATATTCCTCAAGGTCAGATCGATAATTTGATACTCAGCATACCTATATTGCATCGTCGGTGGGACATACTATGTATTAACCTTTATACCAACCATGTAATATTGGTTTTTGTAAATAGGCGTTTTTTGTAATTTGCTCCAAGGGACAAAAAATTGCAATTTTTATTAATGATATCAAACATGTAGTCTATTTTTTTGTTCTTTATCGTTTGTTTAATAAAAAGACTTTACAAATAAATCACATTTGTTTTGCTTCTGTCTCTTTTTTTCTGAACTTGCATTATCTTTAATTTATGGACATGAGCGTATATAATATATAACAAAAATTATTATTGGCAAATGTGTAGTTATATTTAAAAATATACCAAAGATTGAAATACATATGAAGAATGTGAAAAATTGTTTTGTTAATATAAATGCCGAGTCTGAATAATAAGGCCTTTAGTTAGAAAATTTAGAAACTGATATAATATTGTTTATTAGTATACCAACGCAAAATGTGTCTCTATTGTAACCGAATGTTTTTTAAAATTACTATGGAATGAGTATTTCATACACTGCTGTAATACATATATGTACATACTTTGGTTTAGTCAAAGCAAAAGAGGAGAATACAAACAAAGTCTGAATATTTATTTTATTCTTTGAGAACATTTTTACATTTGCCATTCGGTCTCAAAACAATTTTGTTTATTTTAATAACAAGTAAATCTTATTTGAAGGATTCATTTTAGAAAATTTATTGCATTCTCGTATTTTATCTATTTGAAAAGACAAAATTTAAATTTTATTATATTATAGATTTAAGTTTTGCATATTGTAAATAACTGAAAATTCTGAAATGAAGTATGAACACAACCCTTTCGACATTTGACGAGAAAAAAGCATGTTATGAAGCCTCAAAAAAAGGTTTTATTATATAAAAAATAATAAACGAAACTGGTTCATTATTTATGGTGAAGTAAGTCTAGAGACATTCCATTATCTGGAAATGTTTTCGCTTCTATGAATATCTAGTACTGATATGGAATTAAGAATGCAAGATTTATTTTTACTCAAAACTATACCTGCTTCATTGATTTACGAGGTCAGCTTAAGAAAACTCAGAAACAATGTAAAAAAAAATTCTGAAAATTCTCGTGTATTTTCTAATAAATTTTCAATAGCAACAAATTAAATGAATATGAAAAGTAATAGTTGAGCCATGCGAATATGGATTTTCCTAAACAAAAGAGATTCCTAATATAATTAAAAATAGATAAACAGAGAAAATTATTTTTCCATAAAAAATTACTAATAGAAAGAAGATTTAACAATAAAAAAAGTCTTACATTTGATTAATCTTTGCTATATAACATGCCTATTCAGAGACAAGTAGTCTTTACTAGAATAAACATATTGTTACCAGCGGGCGAGTGCCACAGAAGGACGTCGAAGTAAGCGACGTTTGAAGAGGAGTTTCCCGTCAACCGAGTTGATTTGGCGAAAGGAATAGTCTGGTAGCCATTGGATCATTTATGAAGCGCCACGTGTTTTGGACACGCGTTCACTCGGATATATAAGAGACGGGTTGCCGTAGTTCCGACAGTTAGTTATTTTTTTCTCTCGGAAGAGAAGCGTCTCGCTGGACTAGCGGATTACTTTTTTTGATTGCTATTTGTGAGCTGTGCTTACGTTTGCTGTTAACATAGTATTATTGAGCTCGCTGTGATTTACTGTTTACTGTGCTATACGATAGTTGTTTTGCAGTCTGTTTTTATTGTGCGTAGGACTTGCATTTACGCTGTAAGTGACTGTTGACTGCTGGATTCTTTTTATCTGAAGTTTTACTTTGTCAAGTCATCCTGTAAATAGCTGTAAATAAATTTGTTTGTGCTGTCCTCAAGTAAAGTCCATTCAATCCGAACCCGCTACGCTAAAACGTAACAATATTATAAGTTTTCAAAAACCAGCAGTTGTTACAAATGGTAAAAGATCTTTCGCTTATCCGAGGAAAAAAAACTTATATAAATTTTTACATAATAAATCTTAATGAAAACATTAAATAAAAAGAGTTAAAATTAAATAAAATTTCAATCGTTTCAATGATAGGAGACTAAATTTTTTGAAAAAAAAAAATGTTAGAGACAAAAAGAAATTTTTCCTATTTTGCTCTGCGCGTTGTTTTTCTGTTCCTAATTTTAAAAAAGGAAATGGAATATTAATTTAATTACTTTTATTTGATTTCGGAAAATTAAGTTTATTTCTGACTGTTATCTCAGTAAACTGAAGCTCTTCAAATTTTTCCAAACTTTTCTTTCTTTCCAAAATCATGCTGTATGCAGATGTAACTGTCTATTTTCTGGAGCTTTTAGTTAGAGACAAAACTGTACGATTGACTTTTTATTTCTCGGTTAAAAAATCATTTTTGACAATATGTCATGCAAATTTTTGTTGGTAAACTAAAACAGTTTTTTAAAATTCAAACAAACTTTTCAAGTTTATCGATTTTATTATATATATCGTTCCTGATTATTCAAAAACTTTTTCTTAAGGAGAAATGTCTTTTATGGTAATAATTAATTTACTTCCATTTTTAAATTAATCTGAAATTACAGTATCATTCAAGTTTCTTTCAGTTATGATGTGCATTTGCTTCTGGTGCCAGACAATTCCTGCAGATTAAATTATTTCACAAAAAGTATAAAAAGTGATTTGAATTTTTTGAGGAAATAAATCAAATTATTCGAGATTTTTTAAATTGATGACAAGGAAGAAGAGATATAAGAAATATCTGTGACCAGAGAAAATGGGAAATTGCCCTTGACTACAAATTAAGGAAAAGAAGTACGTTATAAGGAAGACAATATATTTATTACTGCAATATTATTAGAACATGTTTCCAGGAAAAATATGAGTATTCCTGAATGATTTTTTATGCTATTTAGTATTAAGAAATTAGGTGAATAAAGTGATTTATGAAGTATCCAATTTCTTCATAATAAACAGCATAAAAATTATTCAGAAATACCAATATTTTTGCTTATTTTTTCCTAGAAACATGGCCTTATTAATATTGCAGTAATAAATACATTGCCTTGATACTTCATAAATCAACCTATTTCTGAGAGCTGCCATTTTTAAAACTTACCCTGCCAGTAAAATTACTTAAAATCAACAAACAAACAACAACAAAAAATCAATGCTGTATAGGGAAGCGCAATTCTTTCCAGAATCGAGAGGTTCAAAACTATTTCAAGTACAAAGATGATTGATTACTTGAGTATTTTGGCACAAAATATTCGAGATAAGTTGAAACGAGTTGTATAAAGAATCTTCTCTGTCATTTAGAATTGGCAATTAAGTTTAACAAATGGTAAGAAAGTTTTTTTTTAAATCACAATGCAAAGCCCTAAATGACTTCAGTTGTTTATAGTCACTTAGTTTATACGAGGAGATACTGTCACCCATAAGTGTGATAGGAAAAAAAAATATGTTGGTCAACTGTAGAAGATAGACGAATCCTTTCAATATCTTAGCAATTCTTAATGCTTCTACATAATTTAGCAAGAAACATTATAGAAGATTTGAGCAATCTTTTGTAGCTGAAGCTGAAAAGAAAAAAAAATGATAAACATAATTTCCATTATGTTTAAGAGTTTTCGATATCGTTTAATTGGTACAGTAATTTACTGCTTAATTTCAGTTAAAAATTTATCAAAATACATTTTTTGATAGAATTAGGTCATGACAGCCTGGTTCGTTGGGGCGCTGCATTTACATTCCTTACATTAGGGGTTCACAACCCGCCGGCCGAACACTCCCCGTGCGTATGGTGGTTGGCACACGTGTCAATCAGCAAAGACCTCCAAGTCAGGACAATACCACTGGGAAATACTGGATCAGAAGTGATCGAGCTCTGATTCAGGTCTAAATTATGATCTGTGGATGAATGAATGAAATGCATGAATGAAATCCGAAAATAAAAAGAATTGTGACGCTTAAGCAGCTAAGTCATACTCTTGTCCCTAGATGGCGTTACTGTAAAACAAGAGAAGCTCTCTCGGCCTAATATCGCTGACGATTGGTCAGTGAACTTATCCATACAAGTGCCATAAGAAACAACAACAAGCAAACATATATAAAATAAGAGGAATAATTAATTTTGCAGTTGATTGTACATCTTTTAATTGAAAAATTAGATGGTATGCATTTAAAGGTTAGAAAACATGTGCAGTAATTTCAGAAAAACAATATATGACATCTCATGAATTTACTCCACGGTGTATGGTCTCGAGAAAGAGACGAATTCTTTTCTTTTGTTAGGGAGGCAAATTCCTTCCATGAATTCGGAGCGAATTTTGTCTGCCCTTTACTAAAGAGTGAGCAGTAAGGTGTTTGGAAACTTCAAATTTTTTGATACTTTGTTTAAGATAGTTTGCACAGTCTTTTAAGTAGAAAAAATCCAAGCATTGTTTCTATCAAGAAATGCTTGAGCAATAGTATCAGGAACATGTTAGATTTTCCTCATTATTTTAAGAAATTATAACTTAATCCTCTCTATTTTGTTATAGCTTTATTTATTAACTAGAAAACAAGGGCAAGGAGTAAGTATTTATTCATGCAAATTATTCGACAGATAATCATATAGTCATTAATGAGTTTTATAATTTTTCTGTAAAAATATTTTAATGGAAAATATATAATTTTCGAACAAATTTATATGCATGTACGTTTGATTTAGAGTGTTCTTTCCTGATGAACAGAAAATGTCATCTTTTCTCTTTAAAACATTTAGGGATGAAGTTAGATTCGTTTTATTCCAGTGCTTTTTGAAAATTCAATGTTAGTATAATTTTTGATCAATTATTTATAGTAATTGTAATTATTAGGCCACATAGTCTGATTGGTAGGGTGTTGTGTTGGATTCGCATCCCTTTTGCTGCGAGTTTGAACCCTCCAATCGAAGACACACCATGTGTGGTAGACATTACAGCTTCTGTCGTAGTCACAAAGTCCTCCATGTTAAGAGAAAAACACTTCCTTTCGTTGTAAGGCGGAACAACAACAACAGTTGTAATCATTTAATAAAAAGTGACTAAACTAAAACTTTTCTTTGCTAACTTAAGTAGGAATTGATTCTAAAAAATTGCTTTTTATGTTGCTTGTTTCAGAGGAATTCAGAAATTACTGTCAAACTCATTTTAGAATAAAAGTTTTATAAAAGCAAGCAAAAGGTGATTTTTTTTAATCTGAGTTCACTAGATTACGTGTTACAAGTATTATTTCTTAGAGCTTATGAAGATTTTTTTAGAGGAGTGTACTATTTGTGCATTTCAAAATTGTCTGCATTTTCAAAATCGAGACGATGTTTCTGCTTCAGGATACGAACTTTGCATATGATTGCTATAATGAACGAAATAACATTTTCAGCAAAATGTGTAACGATATTTTAAACTTTTAATTTCAATTGTAAATAATTTCCAAAGCTTTATCTTAATAAAGTCAATAGAAACTTCTTTCTAAAATGCTCTCTTTTTTCTTGATCCATTCCGCCTTTTCTGTATAATAAATCAAATGAAATATTTATAAAGATAAGGCGTCATTGATGACCCCACGTGAGGAATGGATGTATAATAAATATCTGATGTAAATGGATTCTTTTTAAAAGGTTCATGCGTTTCTCTAGTATAAAGGTCACCTTAAGGTCAATGCACATAAGAATGCATCATTGATGACACCACGTGCAGAATGGATGTATAATAAATATCTGATGTAAATGGATTCTTTTTGAAGGGTTCCTGCGTTTCTCTTGTCTAAAGGTCAACGTAAGGTCAATACATATAAGAATTCCTCTCTGAAATCTATACGCGTGTGATTTATGAGAACATTATAGTATATAAGAGCAGATATAAATGTCCCGTTCCTTTTTTAACCCCTTTTTAACTTCTGCTATTGTAATGTGCTGCGTTCTTCTCGAGATGGAATAAAACAAATTAAAAATTCAATCTGTGTTTTCTCCATGGTCACGACTCTGCAATCGGCTACAAATCAAAACAAGGATATGATTGCATTACATATGTATGCTTATTAAATTATTTAACAAAGAATACACTTTCAAACCAAGGACTGCATAGCAATTGAAGTTTACTCAAACAACTATTAATCTGGATATAGGTTCAACTTTTGGAATTTAATTTAAATTACATGGGGAAATTTCCTTTACAAGAAAGTATCAGTGCAACCGTTCAAATATCAGATATGCTTGAATAAAGTTTATCTGAAGAATTGGTATTATTTTTTCATCCTTTTATAAGGATAAACTATGTAAAAGAAGTTTTGTTTTGTTTTAGTTTCCCGTAAAAAATTGATAAAAAATGATATATAACTATTATTATATTTCAAGTATTTATGCTGTAATATGATTATATACCCCGAAAATTCTTTTTGTGTATAAGAGAGCTATTGCTCGGTTAAGGATAATTAGTTTAATAAGATAGAGATAAAAATGCATGCATAATTTTTATGCTACAGTAATATAAGATATTACGTATATTTTCTTCAAATTTTGCTCATAACTCTTTGAAACGTAAGATATATTTTATATAACCTTTAAATGTAACCTTTGTATTCATTGAACTATAAATACTCTATATGAAAAATGCCAAAACATAATAAAAGATCATTATTTTTTCGACCTATAGCATATAAAGAAACCATGAAAAATAAACTTTAAGTGGATTCTTTTATTATTAAAAACAATGAAAACTTTTTCATTTCGAAATAACTGCTTATCTGTTTGATCGTTATAAGCAACAATCAACGTGATATTTACACCTGGTTGATTTTGCGTTTTCCATCGACTTTTTAAATTAGTCTCAAATGCTCAAAAAGAAAAGAAAATGATTGTTATTTTTTGACCAGAACGTATTAGAAATACAGGTATTAAAAATCATTCTGATTTCTCCATAAATCCTTTAATGGTCAGTCTCCTTTTGGACTCTACCAAAGGGGAAACATTAGGATGTTGTAAATCATAGACCTACTATTCAGTCTTCTGAATCTGCCCAAAGGCTCTCAGAAAAACTTTAATCATCAGATTAGTGGGAACAGTAAGAGCCACTACCGGCTCCGATACAGCCTATCCCCAAGGAAGTACGATGCGTCATCGATGGGAGGTAACTTCTTCCCCTAACCCTCAGAGATAGATATGCTATAACATTAATTACACTAGTGGCTATCAATTCTGGTCATAGAATAGAAAAATATCCAGTAGATTCAATTGCGAAGTTTGAGAAAGTTCCCTTTTGATTTCTAACCATAACCTGAAACATTCTATCAATGGTTCTCCGTTTCCAGAATAGAGTATCCTCCCTCTTTTCCGTCATTTAAAAGGAGCCGGAGCTTCGACTGAATCCAATGTAATCGCTTTCCTTTTGTTGTTTTTATTTCCGGTGATCATTTTGTTGCGGTCGGATGAGAAAGTCGATTCTCAAGTTGAAAGATGAGGTTTTATTTCCTTTTTACTGCCTGATTGAACTTTGGGGAGATAGTTTTGATTTCTTTTTTTTTACTTTCGTGTTCTTTTTCTTAAATCTTTTCTATGTATTCGTTGAGAAAGATACTGGACTGAAAGGAAAGGTGAAGTGACTCTTTTATAACAAATAAGGTTTATGTGACAAATGAAATGAAATTATATTTAAGTAATACACTTACTGGCCAATGTATTATAAAGCTTTGAGGTTTGCATTTGGATGCGTGCTAGGGACGAAGTATGCAAATTTTTTGTTATGACGTGGATTACACGTGATTAGAATGCTAGTATAAGTGAGGTGTAAGAGTCCTTTTCACGATGATTGAAGTAAAATGGGAAAAAAGACCATTTGAAAAAGGGCCTATTGTTGGTGCCCGTTTAGCAAGTGTCTCGATTTCGAAGACGGCAGATCTCACTGGGTTCTCAAAAGCGGTCATATCAAAGGTTTCCAAAAGTTGGAATCAGAACCCTCAATCCTTCTCTAGAAGACGTAACTGCGGTTCGAGCACAGTTTTTCAAGAGCGTGATCAATAGCTTCTCCGACGAATTGTACGGCGTAACAGGGACTCTACTTTAATTCAACTGACCCAAATCGCCAACCAAGGCCCTTCCAAACAGATTTCAGTTCAAACCATGCGCAAAGAATTGCCGAAGATAGCAATGCCTAGTCGAGTGCCTGTGGGAAAAGTAATCATTTCTGCCCGACACGAAAAAATTCGTTTGCAGTGGTGTCGAGAAAGAAGACACTGGGCATCTGAGGATTGGAAACGGGTAACGTGGTCGGGTGAATCATGCTATACCTTATGTTGCTCTGATGGAAGACGTCGAATTTGGCGAGAACCCCATGAAGACATGAATCCATCTTGCCTTACTCGCACTGTGCAAGGGTCATGATATGTAGCAAGTTCTGTTGGCATGGAAAATTTTCTCAAAATTGAAGCAATTTTCAAAAATAAAATAAGGATTTTGACATGTCGAGATCTTTGAATGATTAAATCTAAAAGAATTCTTTTTCCTTTCAAAACTGTATTCTCCTTTTTTGTTCAGAATATTTTAAAAGCTCTTTTGTGATTACGCCTATTTAGTACGTAACGATAAAATTAAGTGTTGCAGCTGCGAAGAAAACATATTTTCTTTATTTTCCTCACTATTCTCAATTTAAAAGTCCTTAATAATCTGTATCTTTTTTTAGATTTGTATTTATGCCGCCAATCTTCAGTTATTATTTTTTAGAGTTCATTCTCTTATTCATAATTGTAATTTATTTATCAAAATTTTAATGCTGTAATCAAAGAAAGAACTGGAGATTAAAAGTAACTAACATAAATATGATAAAAGTTTCCACTGCTATTATTTACCCATTAACTAAAATATACAAAAGTGTTCCTTGTAAATCCTTGCTTGGAATTTTTAATTTTCACCGATATTACAAAAGTAAAAGAATAAATTCCTAGGGAAAATGCATTAATCAAGTGACAAAATTTCACAACTTTTATACGAAAAATTAATCAATTCCCATGATAAATATTATTTCTGGTAAAGATAATCATTTTCCACTCTATTTGCGCCTTGATCTTTTTTCCCTCTAAAATTAAGTGTTCTTGTCTCTCGAAAGACTTTACATAACTTCCAAAATAAATCCTCCTTTCCTTCCACATGATCGATGAGTCAAAAATGGTATTGGATTTCTAAAGGGAAAACAAAAATAAGCTACCATGTTTTTTAATTGATTGAATTAAATAGTGCGGAAAGAAATAGAAATACCTTTACCAGAGCCTTTTACATAATCTTCGTTATCTTTTAACAGGGCATGTCCCTATTTACAGTTATATCTCTGATATGGACATGAGTTTTTACTGCACTTCTAGAAATTATGACACAAATACCATAAATAATGCCATCCGAGATTAGGAGATTTAAAAATAAGGTGTTGATTTCTTATTCCTTTAAATAATTTTCTCTGTAATAACCTTGTAATAAATTTTGTTGCATTAAAATAATTTTTTCAATTATGTGAGTCCTCTTAAATTTTAAGACTAATATTTAAAATTTTTATTTTTATTTTTTAAAATCGAAATTTATTTTGATGCTTCCGAGGAATTATTGATAAAAATATAAAAAGAGTTATTTTCTTTTTAGGTTTAATACTCTTTATCTGATTGAAGATTAGATTTATTTATTTTATCTGTATTACTGTTATAAATGAAAAAGTTTGGATGGCTGGCTGGATGTTGTTAGCCAATCACATCAGAACAGCGGAACGAAATTGGATGAAATTTAGCACATAGATAGATTATATTCTAGAATAGAACAAAGGCTATTATTTATTCCGTTTAGTTGAGCGGTTAATTTTTTATTAATTGAGAACCAACTTTCCCGACAAAAATCTTCATTTCTCCACTACTAAATGAGAAAGACTTCGATTTGTTTTGTTTTTTTGCATTTGAATGAGGTTTGGTTTAACATTTTTAAAACCGATTATTTCAAACGATTCTGTTCATTTTCTTAGTGTTTGATACATTTAAAATTAAACATTGTGAATTAATCGATTTTTTAGATTCATTAATAAGTACATTTAAATTAAAATAAAACATAATAAAGAAAATTAAAAACTTATATTCTGTATTGCGTTACCCTTACTGATGTAGCAAATTCACTAATTTCGTTATCTGGCGTTTAAAATTCACGTCTTTGAGTTGCTCCAATTGGGGTTCAAAATTTATGCCTGCATACGGTTTTGATAACATTTTACATTGTGATTAGACTGTCAGTTCTCACATATACACATCAAAATTTCTACGCGTACGAAGTCGCGGGTAAGAGCTAGTTCACAATATTTTTCATAAACTTTCATAATCGAGGTATGTTATTTAAGTCACGATTCCTTTTCCCATTCATGCTCACTTGGCTGCAAAGATATCAAGATCCTGTTATAGGAAATTTAACGATGTAGCCACTTTTAATTACCAATTTCCTTTCGGCATTACCAATTTTCTTTTAAAAGTGTGCCAACAATTTTGGCGCTGATCCAAAAGATCATTTCTACAGCAGGATAATCTTTAAAGTGAAACTTTCATTGTTATGTCTCTGATATTAAATTGGAACATAAATACTTTACATTCTTAACATAAAACTAATGTTTATAGTTTCACGATGCGGCTGGTTTTTCATACACTGTAACCGCAGGGATTTCATAACCTGTTTGATATCATTGCATTGAATGACTCTCAGAATAACGCGAAATGTTCCCACTTTTAATTATTTTTGAATAATTGAATAAATACACAATAAAAATTGTGTTAAGTATTAGTTTTTAAGAAAGAAATTACTAACATTTATGGGTTTTAATTAAATAACTTCGATTATTTATCTAGCATTGCGTACTTGCATTTATAAAGATTAACTTGGCTGAGAAATATATTTCCTTTTAATTCTAATCATATTTCAGTCGCATAATAAATTTCTCACTGCTGAAAGCCTTTAAAAATATTTAATGCCTCAGGAAGGAAAAAAAATGGTGGATTATTTGTGACAGATACGTATTTTTCGATGCATATTTATTTTATTTTGCGCATATTTATTTACTTTATCCTTTATTAACTATAAAACTGAAAGAATTTTACTGCAAGTGTGAAACAGCAGACGTGTCAAATTTTTGTTTTTGAGCTGTGAAGAAAGATGTTTCGTTCTTTTGTATTTATTTAGAATTCCATTTTTATGTAAGTGTTGACTATTCAGATCTATCTATCTATCTATCTATCTATCTATCTATCTATCTATCTATC
>JAOUZG010015815.1:0-10334 GCA_026289955.1 Argiope argentata | reverse complement strand
TGATTTTTAAAATGGGAAACATGGCATTATATAATAAAAATAACGATCGAAGTATTTATTTTTAAATATTTGACAAACAGATTTTTTGTCAAATATTTTGGAAATTAACCAAGAATCAAAAGGAAATTAACCAAAGAAGTAAAGAAAAATTCTTTTACAGGTAATCTTTTATATTATCTGAGCCAGTGTTCTCTATACTTTAAAGTTGCAATTTCATAATTCACTTTAAGTATCGTAATGTTGCAGGTTTCATAAACTAGCGTTTTAATTTTCATATGCTGATGAAGAATAAGAATCTTATCTTGGAAGATATAATGAAGGAAAATATACAATCTTTCGAAGCAATAAACAGGAAAAAGAGAAGAAAAGTATTTTTTCTACATATTTTACAAAGCTTTCATGAATATTATCAAACTGTTTAATCAGTTATACAAGGAAATAATAAAGGAAATTAACCATGGCATAAATTTTTCAAGGACAAATGAAATCATGTTATCTTTTCATATTAGTAAAATACAACAATTTTCTATTTATAAATAAACATACTGAGTCACGGTTAAATTCTAATTTACTAATAACAGGAAAATTTTCTCACATTTTAAATATTCAAGATGATTTGAAGAAAAATAAACTTCAAAATCTATTATTCCCATTTTCATTATTATTATTTCGGGAAAATCAAGAAAGAATACTAATGCCTTTTTTTAGAAAATATTTTATTATTTGTATATTAAGAGTATATTTTCTCATGTGTTGATGGTATGCGACATGTATACATTTTTGCTTGTTTTATTTGTTTAAGGAATTATTATCCAATGAAAACGATCCCTATTTCAATATCATTTGAAATCTTTAATGAAAGATATGCAATTTTGTATTACTTATGATTTAAGAATCGAAGATTTTATCCGTTATCGTTTTAGATATTGAAGTTTAGATATTTATAAATTTTAATATTAGATATTCTTTCGGAAGAAGAATTTTTTTCACTTTATCTTACCCTTTGTTTAGCATCTGGAATATATTTAAAGTTTCAAGATCCAATACATATTATATTTATAACATTTATAATATCGAGTAATTCAAAAAATGTAGGATGCTTCATTCGAAATGCTTTATTCAATTAAAGTTTATGAAATACTTTTCTGATATTCAAGGATGGAATTTCCATTTAGATATAAAAAAGATATCAAAGAAAAAATTTCTAAACTTGACTATCTTTCTAAATGAGATAGAAAAAAATTAATAAATTCGGTTATTAACCCTCCAAGCGTCAACCCCGCAAAAAGACGGAAACTGAAATCCCCTTAAATCTGTCACCGCCCGTACTTTTACGGGTTTAGTTTTGCGCTTCCCCCAAACTCAAGCTGCGAGATAATGAGAAGGAATTGCGATATAAGGAGAAGCCAGTCGTTATCAGTGAACGATAGGAATGTTGTCTTCCTGGGAGTGTTCTTTAAAGCATTTAAAAATTTTGTTTACATTCTCAACCTTACTTGTGAGATTTTGAGAATGAATGCAAATCCACATTAACTTTTAAATAAAAGCAATAAAACTGAACGTATGAAAATATATTCCTGGAATGAACATATATGAGTATTATTATTAATAAATTCATCCATAAGATTTTAAAACTTTTTAGGTGAAATAATATTTAATCTAAGAAATAAATATAAAATAAAAATTTGACAATTTTCTCTTTTATAATGTACTTTCAATTAAGGAATTTCGAATTGTGATTACTTATGCAATTTATTTTTTTAAAAATAAGACACTGAACTTATATGCAGAATTTTATTTAACGAACGAGACTTTTCATCTTTGATTGATTTTTTTTTCATTGATAAATGTAATTAAAAACGGAGAGATATTTTATTTGTATAAAATCCATAAATTAAAGTGCGTTTTTTTTAGAAATATAAGATTTACATTCATTATATTAAATCATATATTTTTATAACGTAATAATTTATATATTACGCTATAAAAATATATGATTGAATATTTTTTTAATTTGAATATTGTATATTTGTTTAATTTGTAATTTTTTTTATGGAGTTTCACATTCCTTGACGAATACAAACAGAAATGTAAGCATTGTAGATATATTATTTTTATATTTTTCTCTAGTTTTTAATAATATTTTCAAAGTTAAAATAAGCGCAGTTTTTATAGGTTCTGATTTTTAATCGAAATATTAATCTTAATTCACTGTTCTGTCTCAAATATACAACACGCGCTTTTGTGAACGTTTAACATAATGTTAGCTGACATTTTTATATACGTTTAATATTGAGTAATTTAATCCGCAAATTTTAGTGTTCGTGAAAGTAAACGAATGAATGAGTTAAAAGTTATATTATTTTTAAGTTAATTTAATTAAAGTTAAATAATTATACTTTGTGTTTTAAATTCTAATATTTTTAAATCCTTGGTCTAATTTTATCTTGGTCTAAAGTATTAAAAAATTAATGCGTGCAACTGGCATTTAGATTACCTTCTTCTCTTGTTTATAAAATTTGATATATAAAAAGTAGAAAACCGAATATTTATCTTTCAATAAATACACAAAAGAGTGTTGAATACAGAGAATAAAAAGAAACTGTTGAATATTTAATTTCTTATTTTATCTATTACAACGCTCATTTCAGTATAAAGTTGTAACTCTGTAATTGTTTAGAAGCGTAATATAAGTAATTTTAATGTTATTTAAAAATTAATTATCCTGTTTTCATTCATCCTTTGTTTTAATTCACACGCACTATTAATAAGTTAAATATATTCCATGTAATAATGGATTAAAAATTAAAAATATGTTTTTCCTATTAGTTTTAAAATATTATCAAAGAGTTTAATCTGTAGAATACAAGAACAATAAGCAAATTATAGAAAAAACAACATAAAAGGAATATTTTTGAGACAAATATGACCTTTTTTACGTGTGTAACAACCTTGTATCTGTTTAAGGATAAGCATTTTTATAACCTACATTTTTATTAATATTATTAAAACGGCACAATTTTCTTTCTTTTGAAAAATTTAGAATAATGTGATAGCCATAAACTAATTTCTTTATGTTAAATTGTAAAACAACATTTTTTATATCTGTTATAGAATAATTGAAAAGGGAAAACTTAAACTAAATTACATTTTTCTTTGTTTCATATTAATCTTAACTAATCTTAAATTGAAATTTCGCTGTTATAATTTATTATTGCTTATAAATTAGAAAATTTAAATTATTTATCCCTTGCTGATATCCTCCTATATATTGTGAAAAATTCTTTAATAAATTTAAACAATTGTAAGGGGATATACATTTCATTCCGGTTTAATTCTTAAACGAAAAATCTTTAAAAATGTTCATATTTATATTTAACTTATTGCTAGGTCTATTTTTTGTGTCTTTATTAAAACTGTCTCTAAGGAGACATAAATATTGCAAGCTGTTGCCAGGACGAAAACCAAACTTTTTCGATATTCTTGGAGATATTCGAGAGGTGATAGATTTTAAACATCTGGGTTCTGGCAATGCAATGCACCTCAGTAAGTAGTGAAATTAATGTATCAAAAAATGGTGAAATTTATTAATTAAAAATTTAAATATATGGTTAAAATTGCATCAATCTATTCAAAAAAATTGAATATTGTAATCCTATTTCAGATTGAAAATTCTATTAAAAAATTAGAAATGTGAAAAAAAAAATATATATGCGTTAAGTTTTCTAAAGAATTGATAATATTTGAAGAAAAAACACATGAAAAGTAATTTGTTAATTGAAAAATTATTTTTTTTATTTTATGTCAGTGTTAATTTTTTTCATATTAATTTCCAATTAAGTTTCGAGGACAGAAAACAAAAAATATATATTTTTAATTTCCTACTTTCTAAAGATAAGCTTTATTTTGTTGAAGAGAGAAAAATAATAATCAACTTTATTTGTTGCTAATCTTGGTGCAAGAAAACTGAAAATATAGTTTTAAAGCTGCCGATGCATACTAAAAGATGATATGCCATAAACTTTTTGGAGATTGTCTACATAATTAAAACTGAACAAACCATATTATTGGTTAATTTACTATAAAATTGTATATTTTGGTTAATATAACATGATTACAAAGACATATATTTAATATTTTCCATTTAAGGGTTATTTCCATATTTAATGTGTGTGCTTTATATTTTCTATAACTTCGATAATTTTATGTTTTATCTTTGTTTACAGTGTTATTAATTAATATATCATGATTACTTCTGCAGTTTTTTGATATTTTCTTTCAAAGGGTTATTTTCATATTTAATGTGTATGGTTTATAATTTTCATAAATTCGGTATTTAGAAGTTTTACCTTTGTTTACCATGTTATGGTTCAGATCGACAGACATTTCATATTTTCTGTTGAAGGATTGCATCCAAGTTTCATGTGAAAGGGGTCTAATTTCTGTAATAAGAAGTTTCATCTTTCTGTACTATTATTATTGTTTGACAATATGGTATGCTAACCATAGCATGGTATATTTCAATTGATACACTATGATTACATCAACAGGTATTTCTCATTTTCTGATAAAGTGTTGTTTCTATATTTAATTCGTAATGTTTATACATTCTCTAGCATCGGTAATAATAGATCTCATCTTTTGTACAGCATTACTGGTTAATATACCATAATTTGATATATTTTAGTTAATATACCGTTATTACATAGACAAACATTTCGATATTAGTTAATAATATGCTATGTTCAGAGCATAAGATTTATATAATCTCTAACATCGCTAATAATTGTATGTTTTATCTTTGTGATGCTTTAAAGGAATCTTTTAAGTTTCAATTAACTAGTTAAAATCGATTATTATTTTAGGCATGATGACATATTTACAGTTAAAAAAATTTAGAAACATCGGATATTTTGCTTAAACGGCATCTGAATGTAATAAGAAATAAAATTTTAGTATATATGCGATACAAATAAAATTCAATACATTTCTTAGATACCAAAAAATATAATTTAAGTTTTAAAACTTATAGTTAAACAGGAAAAGAAACTGATTTGGTTCTTTTTGCGATTTATTCCATTATTTCGGTATCTGTATATACTTTTTTTATTATAAATGCTTATCAGTACTCACAAATATACAGGATGTGTCATTTTATTTTATAAACGAATAGAGAAAAACTCGATTATTTTATTCACAAATAAATTTAAATAAGTTTTATTCTATGCCTTTTACTATGCGAATGATTTTTTAATACAAAAGAATTTATTACATGCGAATACGTTATGTTTTTGCGCTTATTAAAGACATAGGACGCAGGTCCCTTTTAGCATCAATCTGTATCTTGATTCATTTACTACATATCCTTCAATTCCATTATTATATTTCATTTTTACGGCATTTTTTCACATATTTTGTAGCTTCTGATATTATTAACTGAAAGCTCATAAAATTATAGGAATTATTATAATCTATTAAGGATGATATAGTAATTGTTATAATTATATAAATATATTAGGGCTATATTATATTATAGGGATATATTATATTATTATTATTATGTATAGTTAGGTTAGGAAATATTGCATAGGGTGATTTAACCCATTCGCTGCCAAGCCTAAATTGCATGAGATTATTCCCATTGCCATTTCTGTTTCGAGTGTTGTTGTTTATCTAAGTTTTATTATTTCAAAATAAATACTCATATTTTGTCATAAATAATCATTTACATGTTTAAAAATCCAACACGAGTATATTCGGGGTTGGCAATGGGAATAACCTCATACAATTTAGGCTTGGAAGTGAATGGCTTAAATAAATTAGAAGTTTTGTAAAAACAATTTATTTGTAGCTTTTTTCAAGTTTTTATACTTGTATATTTACATGTTTATGGCCATAAAAAGTTTGTAAGTTTGACAAGTTGTACGTTATAATATATTGAAAGTATCACGAATATATTCGGGCTGGCAATGGATATTTGTGGCTATCAGCGAATGGGTTTTATATCCATAGAAAATAATATTATATTTTTGAATTTTTTCTTATATGTGCAATTTTTTTTATATTTGCGCTTGAAAGTTAATTTTTTTCCTTTCAAAAATGTATTTGAAAAAAGTTTCAACACTCTTAAACAGAATGATTTGATAAATCACGATTGTTCATATAATTCAGGCAAATATATCATAAAAAATTATTCATAATATTTTGATTTGTTATATGTATCAAATATTAAAATAAATATTAATAAAAAAGTTTAGTTAAAAATTATCTTAAAATGCTAAATGTGCTTTGTTTAATATTTTCATCACAAATTATTAATGATTATTAAAAAGAATTTTTATAAGAAAAAATATTTTCCATGAAATATAACCGTTGCGATATTAAAGTAAACTGAAATTTATTATTTAAATTTTTTTTTTGCTTCGTTTCTATAATTTTTTCAAGTGGTAAATAAAAACTCATAATTAAGTCATACTTCGTTGATTTTATAGTAATAAAAATAATTAAATTGCAGCATTTTAGGTATATAAAAAATTGCTGCAATTATATATAAAAAATCCCTTCATAATTTAAAAAGAAAAAAAATTAAATTGTATCAAAACTTAAAAAAAAACTTTTTTTAATTGATGAATATCAATCAATTATTTGTAAATTATTAAAATTATTTGAAATTATTCCTTTTCGGATGCATAAAGAAAAGGTATAAGATAAATTTTGCATCGGAAAAATAAATATTAATCTCATTTTTGAATTTTTTGATATTCAATTTATTTTTGTTACATTTATGATTACATATAATATTATAATAACTAAAATTGCAACAGACTAAGTTTAGGAAATGTTAGACTTTTGTAAGAAATACTGAGCCATAAACAAAATGATTGCAAATTTTATTGGTTACAGAACATGAAGTGTGCTATGCATTAATTATAAAGAAATATTTTTTTTCAGTATATTTGCATTTTTAAATAGTGACAATCAAACAAATTATTTATTAAAGAATAACGTTCTCAAATATTAGTGATTAGTTACTTCTGTACGTGACTTTATATAAACCGATGAGAAACAATTCTAGCTTATCATAAGAATAGAAAATATTCTTGATATTTAAAAGACGTTAATTTTAATAAAATATAATGGTAATTTAAAGCAATTCTTTACTTTTATTTTATAATTTCCAGCCACTGAAGAATTTTATTTAAATATGTAAAATAATATTTGATTCAAGAAATTCCAAATAAAATGCTACCGACATTTTTAAATTTGTGAATTTGACCCTAATACATTGTTAATTTATTTTCACATGAAAAGGCCTTTTCTTTGATTTATACCCAAATGTAAGTGCATTGCTAATTTTAAAAAATGTAAACTTTTAATTAGAAATTTTTTTGCTCATTAAATTTTTTTAACGAACGAAGTTATTCATTTCATTTTTCTTACTTACCTTTACTAAGAAAAAAGAGGTCATAAAGGATTTTTATAATTCTTTTTCAAAAGCTTAATTATTTTTAATCTAATTCGAAATTCGACATAGTTTTATATATCTCTTATATCAACCGAATAAATAAATATACATTTTTTGAATGAAAGAGCATTTCAATTTATATTACAACCATTTTAACGAGGCTTTAAATTTTTTAGTATGTAAATAATTATGTAAATTCTGCACATATTTATTTTTGTCTTTTTACTGTAAATATTTTGGTATTTAAATAAAATTCATGTAACCCGCCCACCAAACCGTGCAGTGACCAGAATAGTTACGGATGTGAGGTTATAAGAAGATGTTCCGTTCTTCAAATCATAAATTGTCCCAAAATTTACATACAATCGTAATATACTAAAAATAATTTCCGAGTAGCCTTGCCAGATTTCATGGAAAATATAAAGCATCATTCTAGAATTCCCTTTGATAAATATAGTTCCGTGTATAATTTTTAAAAATGGCAAACACTTTTGTGAGATCTTACAGGGTTATATAATGATATAAATTGTAATTGACTCTAACCTCTAATATTAAAATTAAAATGTTGCGAGATGATTTCTGGGAACGAAGCAGCCAATTTTTGAGCCAAAAGAGAAACAAGATTCCTTTAGAGAGCGATCTTTGAAAGCAATTTTATTTCCTCCAGTCAAACTCTTGATAAAAAGAAAATATGCTTCCATGATAAAACAGAGAAAATCGTGGGTCTCTTCCAGTAAACCATGTGTTTCCCTATTTGAGGATACAGAATTGATCCCAATTTTTGATTTAAACATGATATCATAATTCATTTAAATGGATTCGACACTCTATTTCATATTCTCAGTTTGAATTTCTATCGTTGACTTCGGTATAACAATTTTTCTCTAATCGTTACACATCGTTTTAAATTAAAAGGCGACTTCTCTTATCTTTTTTTCACTCTATTAATTTTCCAAATTTCGCATACTCGACTGTTGTTGCTACTTATCTTAACCCTTTGTAGTTTGATGTCGAGTGTGACTCGACATTTAAGACTGTGCATCAGTTTGACGTTTTAATCATTTATTTTTCCAATTTAATTGTCAAAAACGCCTACATAAGAGATCAAAGAAATTTGCCTTAAAAAAATTATACATATTTATTTTTCATAGTAATAAACAAATATTTGTATTATCTAGAAGGCGTAGAACCTCATTCTCTACAACTCTTTTCAAACCCTTCTGAAGAACTTCCACGATTTCATTTCTATTATTCACCTAATACAAAAATTTCTCTTTCTAGAAGAAGAGAAATTTTTGTATTAGTTGAATAATTTTGAATCTAATTATTTTTCGGGCTGCAAAGGGGTAATTGTCATAGATAAGACCACTGACGAAATCAATGATTTTAAGCTGAATTTTGTGCTGCAGATTCCGAGGTTAAAGACCACTGATAACAAGTCTGACTTCTAACTCACATAAGGATGGCACTCACTCACGAACTTGCAGAACTCCCTTATTATAACGGAGCTCTTTCACATACATCACAAATAGAATGTAGGATAAAGAACAATCATGCCCTCACCAGTACTCGAACCCAGGTCGCGCAGATCACAGGAAAGACGCTCACCCTCTGAGTCAGCATCATATTGCACATATATTATTTATTTTATTAACATTGATTAAATTTTCTGTATCAATACAAATTTTTCTTGCATAAAGATGTTCAATTATGATGATGATCCTTGAAACGATGGTATGTCAGGTCAGGTGTGTGCTTCTGTTTTTATATAGATGATCCCCAAGGTGATCCTCAGGTCAAATCAGATGATTTTATCTTGTTTTGAAGCACCTAGAAGATCTTAGAAATCAGGTCATTTCCGGTCCTGGTTTGTCTGCATTTTGATACAGTACTACATTGCGCTGAGGACTTTGCGTTGTGGAAGCCAGTCCTCTCTACTGAATCGATGGTATGTCATGTTAGATAATTGCTTCTGCTTTTACATATAAGATCCTTAAGGTGGTGATGGATCAAATCAAGTGATTCTATCTTCTTTTGATGCTCCTAGAAGATCTTAGAATTCAAAAGTCATTTCCGGTCCTGTTTTGCCTGCATTTTGATACTATACTATATTGTGCTGAGGACTTTGCGTTGAGGCAACAAGTTCTTTCTACTCAGAAGGACTCAGGACAAATCGAATTCTTTCTACTGACTCCAAACAGCCTAACTCCTCAATCATTTCTGTCGATAGCCATTTCCAGAAAATACTTTATTAAAATCACTAGCTATAGAGAATATAGCTATATTCTCAATGATATCATTTAACTGATTTTTTTTCTCCCTAGAGTTTATGGAAGCACTGAGAAATCGAAATAAGATTTACCAGAAAAAACATTTATTCTGTTTCTGGATGTTTCACACACCTTTCGTATTTCTTGTCAAAGCTGATGCTGTGGAGGTGTGTATTTCTTATGTTTTTGTTTAAATATACAAATTATTATTTTTCAAAAAAATTAAATTTGATAAAATCGGAAGAAAATCGAACCATAACGAATATTTTAAAATAATTTTATATTAAAGGATTCAACGATAATTAAGACTGAATTTAATGATTTAATTGTAACTCAAAATTTTCAACTATTTATTTCATTTTTGAAACTATTTCACTTTATCGAAATCATAAATAAATATTAGGAAAAGGTTATACAAGAATATATCGCTCAATTAGTCAAATGAATAAATAAGTATATTCCTACAAAAAATAATAGTAAATATTATATTGCACGATTCAGAAAACCTTTCTTCATGTATCACAACAAACGAACTTTTTCTTCATGAGTTATTCTTATTTTAGTAATAATCCCTCGCTTACAAATTTTGTTAATAAATA
>JAOUZG010015814.1:0-11016 GCA_026289955.1 Argiope argentata | reverse complement strand
ATATATATATATATATATAATATAAATTTTTTTTTAGCTGATGCAGCAGTGCCAAAAAATGAGTCAAAGCAAAGTGGCATAATTTCATCTGTGGCAGAATGTGTTGAAGTTAAGCCGTCAAATCGAAACAGTGCACGGTTTCCAAAGATTTTTGAGGATGATGATGATTCTTTGGACTTAAAAGACCAAGACTTGGAAGACATAAAAATTTCAAAGAAAGTTGACCAGTCTTCTGACGGCGCATGCTCTGAATCATCTTTGGCCTGTGGAGCATTATCCTCATGTGAAGAGAAAGATATATGCTTGGTTCTGGACAAAGGGATTTATAGTGCTGCATATTTAGGCCCAAATAAATCTTTTGCTACATATTCAAGACGTCCGCAAACTGAAACTCAAACTTCACAGCATTTATCAGCTTCATCATCAAGTACTACTGATCAATTCAAAAAACGCAAATCAGATGGTCCGAAATGTGAAACTCTCTCTTACAAAGGTAAATTAAAATACTTCAACTTCTAATCCCCCTCTCCTATCATTTTGTCCTCACCTAGAACTAATTGAAGTTCTAAGAGAACTAATTTTAATTATAACTTTAAGGGTTTTTTTTTTTAAAATTCTAATCATGATTAATTTAAATAATCAGAGTGTTCCATGCACTTCAAAAAGTTTGATTTGCTGTGAGTTTAAGTGCATGTGCAAGGAAATATATAAAAAAATTTCCCCTTCCCATTTTCTTTGCTTAAACAAAATTTAAGGAATCCTTTAGTTTCAATAGTAGAAATAGTTTTTATGGAAATTTAGTAGCTTTTCAAGCCATTTATTATCTTTTAAGCCAATATTATTGATCCTTTAGATCAATAATATTGGCTTAAAGATAATATTGTATCAAGTTTTCTAACCACTTCTCAAAATATTAGTTCAATGTATCTTAGCTATATGATTGTATGGGAGTTATTTAGCCTTCATTTTAGTTAGTAGCTATTTAAATGATTTATTCTATATGAATTTCAGTGGCGGTTTCTGAGCTGTTCATTTAGGTAGTCCTTCTATGAATGCAGGAAATATAACTTGAATAATGAAAAGTTATCAAAAATTAATATGCATTAGAATATTGAGGTTTTCCATTCTGTTAAATACATTTCTGTTTTCACTTACATAGTTAAAAAAATTCTAAAAAGTAAATTGAATCATTTTTAATTTACTTAACATTTTCTATCTTCATAGCATTTTTTTTGTATTGGTACTTTTAATTATAAAATTGGACTATTAATTATAAAATTTTCATCATTCTGTACTATTTTGTTATTCATTTCAATTCAATTCATTTTATTTTTTTCTCAGTCACTATTTCAACATGATAATTATTAATTAATGGACAATATGAAAATGGACTTGATGCTGAAAATATGAATACATAATTAAAATACATTTGAATTTATTCCTATAAATCTGAGGTTGAGCCATAATACTGAAATTGTTATACTTCAATTTATTTATGAATCTTTACTTTTACAAACACGATTCCTAAAATACAAATTTTACAGTATGTATTTAATTTGCTTTGAAAATGTGAATTAATTTTTTTTCTCTTCTCATGGAAATTTTTGTAAAGATTCTAGTTATTCTGTTATTGTTCCAAAATCAAATAATGTCTATTATTACGAATTGCATTTTAAATTCAAATTCATGTCCCACAAATGTCCTTGAAATCAAGGCTGCTTTTATAAAGTCACTGTTTAAATGAATTCATTGGAGGGATTTATGTGGTATGTGTTTGACATTTATTGGTATGTATTAGAGAAAGACTTCACCAAAGAGATTTAGTGTGTGTAGGGGGGGGGACCTCAAAAATATTGCCTAGATAGTATTTAGTTAAAAAAATTAATTTAGTATATCCAATTAAACCATATTTTGTTTACAGACTTTTCATGTGTTTCTTCTTATTTCAATACAAACAAATAATTTTTAAAAAATTAAATTTATTATGAAATTGATAGGAAATACTTAGCTTTGATTCATTATCCTTCAAGACATTCGATTTGTGTTTTAGATTTTTGTCATGTTTTAGATTTTAACTTCATGAGTTATTTGAGATTAATCAGCCTGTTCAGTCTTGAAAATCATCCTAATGCATTTAAAAGTAATTTATGCATTAGAATTAAATATAGAATTAAATACAAATATTCAATAGGTTATTGAATATTTTAAGCAATTATTATATAAAGCAAATTTTGTAAAGTTTTTATTTACCTCCTTGAGTAACATATAGGAATTTTACTGTGATATTTTCGAAGATATAAAATCGTTTAGTGTGTGTGTGTGAGGGTATCTAGTCAATTTATATCTGTCTGTTTATAGCTATGAGTGGTATTCGTGGCTGTCATTTTTATTCTTAATAAAACGAGTTTCGATTACTTTTATTTTATTCCTTTATTATTTTGATAATTCTACAATTATAGATATTAGATAATCATTATTACAGCTGTTTTGCTCTGAAGGTATTAGAAACCGTTCTATGGTTCCCTACGAAATGTAATTTCCCTAGCATGTAATATAAATTATGTGCTTTGAGAAAAAAAAATAGTTACAGCTTTCACGTATAGGTGGCCCTGCACCAATATACAAAGCGATTTTATCTAATTTGTTGTAAATTAATCAAAGAAACGTTTTTTTCGCTGTTGATAAAATTAAAATATGCTAATTCAGAAAACTCCTAAGCTCGATTTATAGTTCCAAATAATAATGCAGAAAAAAAGGGGGTGTCATGATTCAATTTGCATCAACTGATAAAAAAAAATGTCACTCTGAAATGACAAATTAACAAAAACATAATTATACATCGTAATAACCTCTCCATTATTTTCTGTTGCATCTTATTTTGTAAACAGCTTTTTTTTTTTTGTACAGCATAAGGTGACCTATGTGATTGAATAAAGGTAAAATGTTGTGCTGTCACTTAGATTAGTGATAATCTAGCATCTGTCCTTATGCATAGTCTTTTTAAAAAAAATCTCAGTCAGAAGTAACATAACTTAAGATCAGGTAATCTTGGCCTGCCATTTTGTTTGAAAATACTGACTTCTTACAATGTCTTGTGTGAAGTGGCACTTCAAGAAAAGTTGAACTAATTTAGAAATGTGAGACCTTTTCAAAAGAGTCATCATTGAGGATGAACTTAGTATCTAAAAGGAATTCAGGAAAAGATTACATGTTAAATCCGAAGACATCAAATTAATGTCTGAAAATGAATCAAATTTAAACTGTTTGTTCTAGAACATTCATTTAAGGTCAAATTATAATCGTATTAAAATTTATTGCATCTCATTTGTCTTTTAATCCCTTCAATATTTTGTCGGAAATATTTTCACATACGCTCATTGAAAGTGGGGGAAAAAATGTATGTTAGGCCATACAGAAATGTTTCACTTTATTTGTTACAGATTAGATTCATTACTTCACGAAACTTATGGCTTTAAAATCTGCAAAAAAAGATACAAAAACACTTGAATTTGCAAAAATGAATAAATAAAAAAATTTAATTTTTCTTTTTGGCGGTTTTTTTTTTTTGTTAAGTAATCATTAAATGATTTGTATCAGGATAGCAAAAATGTTTTGTTTCTTATTCTCCACGAGCCTTTAATTTTATAGGACTTTGTTTCTCATATCTTGAATATACGTGCGGGAAGAAAATAGAGAAAGCACAGATCTCTCCCCCTTTAGTTTTGAGTGGCAGTCCTGTATAAATCATTTAATAAATCCAAAGAATATTTCATATAAAGGAGCCGTCCACATTCATTCATGCAATATAATAAAGCGAGAATGTGGACCGAATTTCTGCATTATCCTGTAGTAGCTATTACGCTTTCTAAATCTTGTATAAATGGTAGCATAGTATGTGGAAACTGGCATTCTGTCTTCATTTGCATTAACTCTTAAAATTTTATTTCAACGTGGTAATTGATCTATTGCTACAGTAGCAATATCTTCAATATTAGAATTATTTGCATGATTTTAGGCAAAGGGCGAAAAGTCTTGTTTCAAATCTTTTTGTCATTTTTTTTTGAATTCGGTGATCTGTTATTAGTCTATATGTAATATTTTTGTTTCTCCATCAAAAAGTTTGTCTTCTTATCTAAAAGCTGCTGCTTCATTGGTTTTTAGAATTTAAAAAAAATTACAAGAACTCTTTCTTTTAAAGTAAAAATTTTTTGCTAAGAGTTATCTTCGTTTTTACAGCAACAATATATTTGATCGATCAATGTAAAAACTAATTAGATACATTGATGTAAACTTAATTTTAAGAATTTTGGAGTCATGATATCATTGCCGCTCCAGAGTTAGTCAAATTTGAATAAATCAGATATTTTCTTCAGTGACGGAAATAACCTGAAAAATCGCCTTAGATGTTGACCTGTTGATGAAGACTGTAATTATTTTTTCCCAGTATTCTCCAAAAACGTAGCTTGTGTTGTAAATTTATTTGCATTGGAAGCCTTCTGAATTGGCAAACTTCAATTATTACAGCTTAGCATTTTAGGAGGATAAATATACCTAGGCTTTTTATTTAGTATATTTCATGCTATATATATAATAAAGAAATATATCTATAATTATTAATCAAATTATTAGTTATTAATCAAAGTTCTTATTGAATTTAAAATATTTAGAACTTGATTTTTCATGCATCACAATTTTTTTTAATTATAAATTAGATTGGGTGTTATGTATAAATATTAAATAAATTTTATGAAATGTTTTCTGAAAATAATTTATCCAAAAAATGATATTTATCCTTTATCTTTCCTTTTACAAATGTTGGTAATAAAAATGGTTTTTGCAATTTCATGATTTTTTATTGCTTTACAGTGTTTCTCAGTTTTCTCTGTTATATTTTTTAAAAATGATTCAGGCTATGAAGTGGAAAACTTGTATTTAGCTGTGATTCTTTTTTTTTCTTGTTTCATTTATTTTATTTTTTAGAATATATTTCTTGTTAAAAAAAGTTGCATTTGTTTGTTCGCTAGAATAGAAATACATCGATAGCAATATATAGAATAGAATATATAAATTTTTTTTAGATAGATCTGTAGAAGCTGTGTAATATTTTGTCTCATATTATATACAATACTATTGTAGACATAAAAAATATTGATGTCGCCATTATTGTACATATATTTTTGATCTTGTGTGTAATATAACCTCATCAATAACTTTTTTCCCCTCCTGCAGATAATGTTGATAGAAAGTTTATGAACAAAGTTGATTCTTCATTAGTTCAAGAAAGTGGCGTACTTCCAGAAACTGCTTCAAGTCAAGGAAAACTAAAGAATTTTTCTTGCATGCTTAGAGGAGCATGTAAAAGGAAGAATTTTGTTGGTTCTCATTTGCCTAAATACGATAAATTATCTACAAGAACCGTTGAGCAAGATTTAAATGCTCTAAAACTAACCAAAGACGACCCTACTCTTTTGCCCCCAAACGAAGATAGTAATGATCCCAATTTACTAAGCGACGACGATTTAGCCTTCGAACAAACATTTTTTGCCTCAATTTCCGAAAGTGAAAGGGATTTTCATCTACCTGAAAGAAATAGAAAAGGTAGAGTTGAAAGTAATACAAGTTCTGGCGGTGCAAGTTTCACTGATAAAACAAAGAGTAAGGTTGAAGGTGGTGAAACGAAATCTGTTAGTGATCAAACCAAGCCTAGCAAGACAAAGATCACGGGGTCGTGTACAAGTAGCCGGTAAGTAACGGTTATGACTTCGTTTCCTGATTTTTAAATTAAATATTTGACGTAACCAGTTTTTGTATAACTGAAAATTCGATGTGTAAAATGTAAGAAATGTGCATTTTGTGTGATTTTAAAAATATATTATTATAGTAAAATAACAAAATTGCATACACACACGCACGCACGCGATTCAAACATCATCATGCCGAATAGAAGGAAATCCATCCTAGGCCGGAGCACATTAAATGGCAAAATAATTCGTTTCTTGAGCTATAATAGAAATGTAGATGAAATAAACGTTCGTTTAGCTAATATCAGAGAAAGAATAAACGCACTTAGGGAAAGAAGGTAATCTTTTGAGCGAAGTAACCGTCTCTCAAAATGAAACTGCAAATGAATTACAGAGACAAAATTAATGTCCTGAGAAGTGAAGTGATTCGATTATTAGCGAAATAGTTCGAGATATTTAGTCCGAAAAAGAAAGCCCTGAGTTACTATCCATGTCTGAAATAAGAAATGATGCTTCGGTTTCATTAGGGGTAATATCTATTGTCTGCTCGTATTGTATAGTTTTAAAATGGAAAGATGAATCAAAAGGCATATCGAAAAATTAAATTTGAAGAAATCCTCCCCCTTTTGAACCATTACATTTATGGATATCCTTACTAATGAATATCATCTTTACTCGATACCCTAGACCAAATTTATTATTCTATGGACATAGTTATGAATGGTGAAGAAGCTGTTCATTATCCAAGTGAATTTTAAGATTATCTTAATTCATCTGGTCTTCCTTGACACGAATTAAGTTTAAAAGTCGGTGCTTCTAGCACCTATTTATTGAATTTTGATATAAGTCATGTGACGCCTTGCAAGATTGGCAATTTTTCGATGGCCTTTTGCTTGATGTTACATTGTCACATTATTTTTTTTTGTTTGTCCATCAGAACTTAATGATTGGAAACGCTGCCGTTCGCGCCACATTTGACCATCTCTCTAGAATTTGGTGGTAAACTTTTGGGTGTGTGTGTGTGAAAATAATTGAATATCAAAGTTGTTCCGTTGTCCATGAGATAAACATTCTTCGCTTAGATCAATTCCAGCAGTTTGAAACGTTTGTCATTGGGCTTTATTTATTGTCATGGCATAACAGACCCTAATGGGAACTGAACACATTTAAAAGAAAACAGTTATTCTATTGAAATGAGAAAAATCTTTGATATTAAAACTGATTCTTCTGCACCAGAGCCAATTAAAGTTACTACATCAAAACAAAACTTTGATACACAATCATTCCCTCCCCCTCCCCCCAAAAATGGTTTATCGTCAAATTCTAGCGAAATGATCGAATGTAGTAACAATAGTGTTTCCAATCGTAAGGTTCCTATGAACGCTGCAGCATGTTAACGAAAATTTAGAAAAAACAATAAATACTGCATATATATATATCTCAGAAGAATTTTGTTATATATATATATATATATATATCTAACAAAATTCTTCTGTGCGTGTGTATGTGACTGAACTCCTCCTAAACGACTGGTCCGATTTTGATGAAATTTTTTTTGTGTGTTCAAGTGGATTCGGGAATGGTTTAGATTCACAATTCAGTCCCCTACAAAATGTAGAATTTTAATTATTAATTAAAAACTAACTTTCCCGCTAAAATAACTTCCTTCCCCCATCGCGAAATGAGTAAGGTTTCAGGTTTTTTTTTCCAGCAGTGATGAGGTTAGGCTTAACATGCTACCGATCGATTATTTCAAACGATTTGTTTATTTTCATTGCATTTATTTCATTTAAAATTAAACATCGTTAATTAATCGACCTTTAAGATTCATTCTAATGTACTGTTGAATTAAAATAAAACAGAATAAAGGAAATTAAAAATTTCTAACCTGCCCAACTCATGTAGAAAAAAATGCATTTTCTGGTGACGAAGTTTAACGCATGCGCATTTTGTTGAGAACTTTATTTAAACGGAGTCCAAACTATTGGTTTGCTGTTTTGTTTTACTTCGGATACACGCTGTTAAAAGGTTAGTTATGTTGCTTTTGTAATTAAACAGTATTTCTGTTAGTTATATATTTTTAAGTACATCTTTTTTTTTAAAGTTACTTTAAGTCGTAGTAATAAGTAATTGCCAATTGAATAAGGCTTCGGTATTTTTTCCCCATGCTAACAATGTTCGGCTTAACATGTTTTCAAGATTCTGTTTATATTCTTTTAAAATTTTTCCTGCAAATTAAATCCAGAAAAATGTAATTTTCAGCACACGATTCTTTGAAATGAAATAAATAAATATATTTTCTAAAAAAGTAAACACAAAATATAATTTTCTATTGCAGAGTATCTATATTATTAATTTTATAAATCAACTTCATGAAAGCAAATTCATGCTGAGTATTCATTCCAATCCGGACTCAACGGCCAATTTGTAAATCTTTATTAATAGGCACAAATATTGAATTGTTTTGAAATTTTCATGACATTTTGCATGCTTGCATTTATTAAAAATGTGATTTTCCCTTTAAAACTTGATATTATTGACTTTTTTTGAAAAATTAAAAAAAAGCAATGAAATAATATTACTTGAAGTCTTCTATAAAAAAAATAATTCTACACATAATTCATCTATAAATGCAAATTGTATTATTATATGTTCATAAAGCATAAGAGAAAAGTTTCAGAGTTGTAACTAAAAATAGAATGTGTATAGAGTATTTGAAATTTTGAAGAGTATCACAAAATTTCATTTTGAGAAAAAGCTAAAAATACATTTAAATGTACATTTACAGACCAGAAACATATTTGAAATAACTTAAATTTGTGAAATATTCATTTTTAAAAGAATTGTTTATTTTATGAAATATATACATCTATAAATTTAAAATATTTTTGTAAAAGAATATAAAGGAAATACTATTGGTGAAACCAAACCAACTCCTTTTTTTCATAAAAAAAAGAGAAAAAGTTCAAATTAAAATTAGACTTTCTTAATAACATTTCATTAGCCACAAAGATTAATTTATATTCATATAACATTTTTAAACTATATGTGCAGCCATAAACAAATACAATAAATTTTTTTAAGTAAATAAAATACACCTGCTGCATAAATTATGTCCTCATGTTTTTCTTCTAATTTGACATGTGCTGAATTTTTTATTTTTTTTCCTTTCATTGTTATTATATGATAACAATATGATACATGCTTATATGATACAATTTATTTTATACAATGAGCTTTTTTTTTTCTGACTTATAATAAAGCAACAATCAAATTTTGATATATTTTCTTCATGGAAAGAAGAAGGCCTCTACAACTTTGTTGTTTACTTCAACAGGTTTTTTTTAATGCAAGTTCCCTTTCACCAGTAAATACAGAACAAAATTCTTAAACATATTTAGACACATTTTTGATTTAAAAAAATTGCTTGAAGGATTTGAAGAAATTTTTCCTGACATTCATGTCAAAGAATATTCTTCAAAAAAGAATATTAAAGTGATTGCACTGAACAATGTAACTATTATATACAATTTTAAGATGATGGATTCACTATTTCAGGTTTATTGCAGTTGGTAGAAGCTTCCAAAATGTCATTAGAATTGCTTGGTTATGAATCAAAGGATTTCTTTGTCCATCAAATCTAAACATTTTCAGACTTATTCTGCTTTTATTTGGACGTCCTGTAGGCTTTCGGTAATGAAAACTAATAAAAAATTTTAAAAACAAAATTTAGAAAAAAAAAAGGGGGCAATTAAAAGTAAATTTCAATTTTAACCCTGAATAGAACGGTTTTTGTATCTAATTTCAAAGGAACTGAAACGAGCCATTCGAATATGAAATGTATGGCGAATGAATGAACAAACCAAAACAATCAACAAAAGAAAGAAAAGGTAGAAGTTTTTAACATCTACCAAAGCAAAAACAACAGCTTAAAATCAGAATTACAAAATGCAGTGTTTGGTGGAAAACGAAACTGTTTTTACTGCAGCTGTCCAAACGGAAACAAGTGGGTGTGGCATCCTAATAACAATAAAAAAATGCTGATATTGAGCAAACGAATTAAAATATCAAAATAATTTTTTTCCAAACGATAGCTTACAGTTTAAATATACATCAAGTATCAAAATAAAGTTATTGCAAATTTCATCGATTTTTTACATTTTTATCGTCTAATGTGTCCTCAATGAATTTATTTTATTCCTGAAAGGATATATGTTTTAAACAATTTTTATTTTTTTAGTGTCTGATGCATTTAAAATTAAACATTGTTAATTAATCGGGTTTTTTTTCGGATTCATTTCGAAGTACTTTTGAATTAAAATAAAACAAATAAAGGAATTAAAAATTTATAACCAATTTTTTTACCCAAACTGGTATAGAAAATGCACGCATTTGCTTAAAAATTTAAAACAAACTCCCTCTAACTGTCAAACATTTGACATCAATCAAAGTATAAGAAAGGAGTATTAGGATTATCTTTGTCAAAGCCTTCAAGTTGATTTCTTTCGACCCTGCTATTTCATGATAACATGCATTTATAATGAATACATTATTAACTCAATTAATAAGCTTTAAAACAAACATGTTTTAATTTATATCTTTTGAATGCTGTGCTAATTTGTAAAACTACCACATAACTTGATATTGAAGATTGGCTTACCTATCATTTTGCTTCGAAATTTGAATGCACCAAAATTATGTAATGGCACGCGATTAGTCATAAAAAAGATCATGAGAAATATTCTTGAGACTACTATTTTGAACGGCAAATTTCAAGATGAAGTTGTTCTTTTACTACGGATCCCAATGATTCCTTCAGACTCACCTATCCCATTCAAACGTTTACAATTTCCAATTCGCCTGGCATTTGCTATGACTATTAATAATTCACAAGATCAAACGATGACAATTTGTGGCTTAGATTTAGAAAATCCTTGCTTTTCGCACGGCTATTATATGCTGCGTGTTCGAGGGTTGGAAAACCATCAAATTTGTTTGTTTATACCCCACAAGGATTAATCAGAAATATCGTGCATGAAATGGTTATTACGATAAATTTATTTTTTGTGCATTAAAAAAATATACCTTTTAATAACAATAGATCGAATTTCATCTTTTTTTACCCTTTCATTAAAACAAGTTTAAGTTTCTATTCAACAAAGTTGAATAGAAACAGTTAAGTTTCCGTTCAGTTTAAGTTTCTATATTGAACTTAGCTCATAGTATACGCATACTCACAAGCAATCGATAAGTTTAATTGTGAGAACTGTACACG
>JAOUZG010015812.1:512089-541395 GCA_026289955.1 Argiope argentata | reverse complement strand
GTTAACTAATATCCAAAAGAGAAGGCGAGAATAATGCAACTGCTACAAAAATAAATATAACTTTAAAAAATAGAATTAAATGAACTTCATATTGTAGGCATTATTGCAATTTACTTGAATTTTGGCTAAATTAAATAAGAAAGTGAATTATTGATTAAAAATTTTACAAAATCATATTATTGTTTTATTAATAATTAACTAGAATAATATTTCTTAACTAATGAATATGAATAATCATATTACATTCAAATTTGTTTTCTGAGTACTCAAGGTTAAAATGCATTTATAATCATCTAAGAATTAAGGTATTTATTCAATTTTTAGAAAATATCCACTCATATATTGAAATAAAAAGATTTAAAATCCATATTTAAAAAATTAAACAGGCACAATTTAAAAATTAAAATTTTAAAAAAATTTGCAAGTGTAGCTGAAAATATTTACATACATGCCCTTTTTTGAGTTAGTTTTAAAGAATGAAATAATAGCATTTCAATTTCCTATAGTAAATAGATCAAAACTGATGCATACACATAAAAATATTAATAACTATACTACTACTTAAATTTTTTTTAAGGAGTTATTTGGAAATCTCAATACAGTAGGAAAATCAATACTACATTAAGAGCATGTGAATCCTTTTTCTTCTTTTTTTTTTTTGGCATATTTATTCAAGAAGATCTATAACATCTGTGATGCATACAAATAACTGCAATCGCAGATGAACAGATCATCTAGTTTGCCACATTTGCCAACTGGATTTTCTTTCTTAAATAATTTTCCACTTTCCAATCCAACATTTTCTAGTAGTATATTATTACACATCAAAAAACTGCAATACGGTTTCTGTTTTCCAACATGAGATATTTAGAAAAGAGATATATAATCATTGAAAGAATGCAGATAAAATTACAATATTGCAACCTCAAAATAAATAATTCACAAAAATGAAAATCTGGTATAGTATCTGAATTTGTCATACATTATATTTTGTTGAATTGGAAAGAAATTTGCACAGTAAATAAATTTGTAATGAATGATTGAAGAAAAACAAAACTAAATACTGATCTTTAAACTGAATAATATTAAGTATAAATAAAGCTAAAGAGAAATGAAAAGTACATAAATGCTGTTAAATTAAATGTAAACATAAAACCACAACTTAACAACAACAACAAAAAAAATTTTAATAAAATTTTTATAAAATTTATCATAAATTGAACAACTTAAAATAAAATGGAAAACTATTTGTTAAATCCCTTTTTATTTATCAAAATGTTATGCAAGAATATGAATTCATTAAAAAGTAAGACATAATTACTGTTTAAATTAACCTCAAAGAAAAAAGAGATTCATATAATTGAGTTGTTGATTTGACTGATTGTAAAATCTTTTTTATGAACCAGTGTAAAATAAATAGGAGTGAACTGCATGTTTTCTATTATGCATATTGTGAATTTCCAACAAGATCCTTTAAACCTCTATGATTTAATAATTATTAAAGAAAACTTTGCAGCATTAGTTTGGTTATTAAAAATCATACTAATCATATAAAATTATACACAAAAAAAAAATAATTATAAAATTACTTACAAATCTTACTCTTATTTACCATATATGAAAACTAGTCATTAACATATGTGAAAACTAGGTTAAAATAGTCATTAACATACATTTAATGTCAGTTTTCCTTCCAGAGAACCATTTCAAATTTCAAAAAGAAAATTTTCAAAATTTATATTTTTATTATAAGACAAATATCTATATATGTTATAAACAACTTTTAAATTCAGTTTTTATTTAAAATGAAAGAAACACTGTTTTTAAATAAATCTAAAAGAATGTTATGATTAAATAAAAAATATCTGTAGGGTTAAACTGCATAATAAACAAAAAATATTATTTTATTTACAAATTATTCATTGAACTATATATATAAATTAAGTATTTGGATATTAACTGCTTACTGTAGATAAATATAGTCATGATTTAAAAATGAAAGCATTTCTGATCAATGATCTTTAAATGTGGAAAATACACAACTGAAAACTAAAGTTTTATTCACATATATGATTTTTCTGTAGTTTACTTCATATTGAAATTCATAGCTATTTAGTAAATGAAAGAAAATGATATACACAATAACTTGAGTATCATTGCAAAATTATTTTGGGAATATTCATACAAAATTAGATATAAAAAATTTCATGGTGGTCGATGCCACTTGCATCAATGATTATCCAACACTTCTGAAATATAGAAGAGTAAATACATCTCCAGATTATTCAGTTGATTTTAAAATGTAAAATGCATCATAAAAAATTAACTTACACATAAAAATATTTTTGTACATCACTTTGCTTAAACTTCACAAGAAAGAATCACACAAACAGTTGATTAATCTTTCATTACTTCTTGAATCATCATTTCACTCACAGTATGTAAAAAACTGTTTCGTTAATTTAACAAAGTATAAACATAGTTAATTGTTTACAAATGAAATTAACCAAAAAAGTTAATAAAATAGAATAAGGAATTTAAAGAAAAAGAAAAAAATGTCAAGAATGGCAAATGGGATATCTGCAAAGTCTAACAGAGCAAAATATAGAGAATAATATCTAAATACAGTTGAAGAGTTTTAGTCGCAAAAGGAAAACACAGTTGCAAAAGGAGATTAGTAAAAATAGTAAGCATTTCTGAAGATGGAACATAATAAGACAATATCTTTGAAGGCTCCGCAAATTAATTTAATCTTGATTAGATAAATGTAATACGAGCCCATAATTAGGTAACAAAAAGAAAACGATATGTAATAAATTTTAACTTCAGAATAAAAAACGGTATAACAATTCCAGGATACATATTCATGAATATGTACAAAAATAAAACGCAAGCAATGGGTTTTTGCCATAAATAAAAATAACGACCAACTTGGCGCAGAAGGGGGTTAAACTACTAATCACCCAAAATAACAATGAAGACTTTTTTTCCATACTCATCTATTATCCTGAATTTATAATTATTATAAACCCTTAATGACACTCAGTAGAAAGATTACAGTGTAATTTAAACTGGAATCAGAATATATTACAATCAGAGCTAAGATCGCGATACGACTCACAAATGTAAATATAAGTTATAAGCGTAGAAATCGCCACACTCATGTCAACATTTTAGGAGTCCAATCACAGCGATTTACACATCAGCTTAATGATGCTCTTGTAAGCTGCGCTGTGATTGTACTCATTTTAGGTTACCCTGGTCGGAGCGATTTCTAATTGGGTGTTGTTTGGTGACGTCAACCTTTCAGTAATCCAATCAAACTGAAGTTCACATTTCTTACTCTTTTGTAAACTGCGCTGTGATTGTACTCATTTGAGGTTACCCTTGTCGGTGCGATCTCTATAAAGTGTCTTTTTCTCTCAGTCCAACGTTCCTACCTACGAAAAGTACAGTTACTTATGGATTCGTCCATCCCATAGGGATATACGTTGGGATTGAGACGCTAGTCAGAGTCCTCCAAAGCTGCTTTCCACCGTCTTCCAGTGCTTCCCGCCTTATAAGCGTCCTCCGGATTACAGTTTTCTAGAATTTGTGTAATATGCGTGTGTCTTATTAACTCGGCATTGACCAAGAACAACGTTTTGGAGCATATTCTGAAGAACGAACCTTTATTCTTTCATGTAGAATATGCCAGTATAAAAAACTTTCATAACTAACTGTGTTTCTTTAAAGACCTCTGGCGCAATAATTAAAGCGTCAGTCAGATATTCATGTTTTTAGAATGCTAAAAAGGAATAATTGTTTATGCATGATTTCGTATTTCGTTATTTTTATATTCATAAGTATGTTTAGTTAAATTGCGTTTTGACTCATTATAGCTATATTTATCTTAATAAAGCTTCATTATCTAAAAGTCTCCTCTTATTGTAGGTCACTCTTTCAATTGTGTGCATAGTTTAGAAGAAAGCACTGAGAATAATACTTTAGGAATTGGTAACTAACTTTCTTTTTAATTTTTACTCTTTGGCATAGATTGGTACAAAAATTTGAACTATTGAGACATAACTATGCTTGTCGGCTCCCAGGGCGCATTTAAACTCTCCTTACATTGATAGGAACCTTACCAAAATTTAAGCCCGCAGATTGGTTTGGATCATCCTACGTCAGGACCTGTGATATCAACTAATGTATTTGTTTACTGATAGCGATCCTTTGTTCTTTTTTTGACACAACTACATAATACAGGTTATTTTTTCATTCTTTTTGAAATGTCTTTGTTTTCGGAGACAAAACTTTTGATAGCTAAATAATATATATCTGGTAATTTGTAAGATTTGGTCGAAATTTATGATGTTTGAGAAAGGTAAAATTATATGTATTTTAAATGCATATTTTATGAAGCTGTATGTAATAAAATTTTACTTATTCTTCATATATTTCAGAAATTATCATTCCTTTAAACTATCAAATTAGGACAAGTGAGTATAATGCATTTATCTTAGCATTAAGAATTTATTTCAGGTGGAAATATACAACTATAAATATAAGTACAAAAAAGATAACTCTATATATCATATATTTCCACTTAATAACTATAAATATCAATAGGGGCCTGCATTCTTTGAGAAAAGGATATAAGTCTTTAAAAGTAGATCATAAAATGTCTTAAACATTTTTCTTATTTTTATATAAAGGATAATAAATTTAAGAAAATGCTTTCATGATTAATTTTTGTCCCAGAGGACACATTTCAAAACGAATTGTAACTATATATTTTTAGTGTTTTCTACCTAATTATATAGATTGTTTTATTAAAAAAAAGGAATTTAAAAGATATTCACAATTGGAAAATGATAAGACAAGCATAAACTTATTAAATAATTAACAAGCAAAATATTTAATATCCACTTTCCATAAATCAATATTAATGAGTGCATTTTTAAGAGATAAAATAATATAATAATAAATGATTCCTATGATTCTCACAATAAATATTTCTTTATGGGGGATTTAAAATAATTTGTATAATTTTTCCAACCTTTATTTTTTTTAGGAAAATTAAGCATTTAAAAACTTATCTCAATTACTTATTTTTCAATTGAAAAATATTTGGTGCCAAATTTTTTAAAAGCAGCCAAAGGACAGCCAACTCTCATTGACCAAAATTTTTTTTCTTTCTGAAAATTTTCAAGAATTTTTTTAAATGAAATCTAGGTTTTTTATTCTGAAATAAATTTTTTTTACAAGGAATTTTTTTTTTACCAAACTTGCTACATAAGCGTTAAATTGAGGAAAATAATATAAATTTTGTTATATGTTTTCTACAGATGTAGCTCAAGAATTTAGAACAGATAGAAAGCAGCACAATTTGAAGCTTATAGCAGTCTGCTATTCAAAAAATGTTTTATTTGAATGTTTTTAATTTATGCAAAAAAAAAAAAAAAAAATTTATTAAGTTAATTTTTATAATGGAGGGCGCTATAGTGTAGTTTTAATTCATTTTCAAAAGTCGAATAATTAGAAATGTTTACTTGTGAATAAAATAAATGATACAAGGAAACATATTTTAATTGATGCAAAGAAATTTTTTTTTAACAATCTCTTGTTTATTTTAAATTACAGTTTCTGTTTGTCAATATTCTGAATTTCACTATTCATGTGTTTTATTCTTCTAAATTTTTCACATCACTGTGTCAAACAATTTAATATGGGGTAAATGATTCCACTTCACTACAAAATTTAGTTGGAAGTTTTGTCTCCAAAAACAGAGACATTTCAAAAAGATAGAGAAAAAGAAAATGTATTAAATTTTTATGTCTAAGACAAAAGAAGAACTGGCTAATACTAAACAGATATGTCCTAAAACCTCACATTTCATGATGTAGGATGATTCCAACCAATCAGTGGGCTTAAATTTTTGTAAGGTTCCTATCAATGTAAGGAGAGTTTATATGCTGGTTCAAGAATTTGTCTTTGCTTCCCCACCAACCAAACTAAAACCTCCCTGAGTGTAACTAGTATTCACATCACACAGTTACTCCTGTATTGGTTTTTTTCTTCAAGTGGTAAAGCTTGATTTCAAAACTGAAGTATATAATTTAATTTCTAGTGCAGTATAAAACAAAACTAATTGGTATTTGATTTCCAAATAATTTTAAAATAGCATTATAGGCATATTTTTACAGACCGATCAGTTGCAAATCAAAATGTTAATTGAATTATATTGAAATTTGTATATATGTAGAACAAATCATTAGACTGTTGCCGTAGAATAGAATGTTTAATTATGACAAACAGTCAAGCTGCTGTTTCGAGTCATCGGCAATTTACAGATCTCTTAAATCGATGCATATCAATTGAAAACCCTAAAAGCTAGAATTAAAGTTTAACTTTGTAAGCTTTTTCGGCTGTAAATGTTTTTATAATGCCCTTAAACAATAGCTTTGAAGCTAACTTATGCTCATTGGATATGATGTAAGTTGCTGTTGTCAGTTAAGTTTCTGAGGTAATTTTTTTAGGATCTTTAGTTTGCAAAAACTTCTTTTATTTGAGGGGACTAAAACTGGTATTGTGTGGAAAATTTTCAATTTTATAGTGTAGCTTTTTTCATATCAGGACTTAAGTCCAAAGCATAATTTTCACATAATGAAGATCATGCCTGAAGAAGATAAGATAGATAATAATGAAGGCCTTCATACATTTGTTCTGTGTTTAACAACACAGATCTGTAGATTAGTAACTCTCATATTAACAAACTATCCTATTTCATAGTACATGGTGTAGGTTATTTGTAACAAGGGATAAAACAAATGTCATGACACCTTTTCTTTTTTGATTCTAATGTTTATGTTACTGTTACTGATGATGTATTAGACTCAAGCTAGTATATTCTTTGTTCTCTCTTGGAGTTTTAAAATAATATTGAAACAATCATTATAATACACTTTTATAAGAGCTCAAAGCTTTATTTTTGCAAAAAAGGTAAAGGAACAAGTCTATCATCTTACCTGACATCAAATGTTTTAAATAAACAGAAAAGACATGATGACATAGCTGGGGAGGATTTTCTAATCTGTTTTGAAAATGGGAATTGTAATGTTACCTCAGTGCCAATCCTAGTCTGCATATCCCATCCCAAAAATATTTTAACTAATCCCAATTATATTTTGTATCTTCAGTAAATACTGGTAAAATTTGGCTTTTGAAAAAGGAATAAAAATCTTCATTATTCATGATTTCTTAAGCCAAGATGTATTAAACAAAGCTTTAGATTTTTTTGTCTTCAATAAATGCAATAAATATATCTAATGACAAAAAAATATGATATCCATCATGATTGCCAACATCGTTACAAATTATGTTTAACACAGTTTAAATATTTTCATTAATAAGCGAAAGAGAGGAAATTATAAAAATAGAATAATGAACACATTTAACACATTCGCTGCCACCAAAATTTATATATCTGTCCTCAGAAGACGAATTAAAAAAAAGTGTTTTAATGATTAAAAACGTTCCTAATATTTTAATAGTTAAGCCAGAAAAAAAGAAAAACCTTTTATTTTCGTGTTTAGTAAAAATAATGCTTCACTAACGTGCCACAAAAACCTCATCGTTCAACCTCCAAATCCGAACTAATACTAAAGCAGTTTACTTATCATACTCGATTGTTGCTCCAGAGCGTCACCGGCATGGGAGGTAGCGCCATGCTGACGCGACAGCGCGTCAGTGGCAACGAATGTGTTAATATATATTCTTTAATTAGCTTACAACTTTGATATTTGATAAAAATGTAATATTTTTCAATGTCTAAGTACAGTTAAGATATTGAGCCTCCTATTAAAGATCCCCATGCCTTGCCATGTAGTGAAAATAAAAATTTGCCAATCTGGCACCTATTGTACAAACCCCATTTGTCCTTCCACCCTAGTTATGTCATTGCTGAACTATATTCTTTTCTTTTTTAATTTAGTTTTAGTTATTAAATGCAGAAAATGATACTTTGTGTAATAAACTATTACTATTTGGACTGAATTTTGATTTATGAATAAAACAAAATATCCTGCATGTTTTGTAACTAGTTATACTAATGATTTAGGTTGCAAAGCACAATAATTTTCTGATAATATGAGAATTTAAGATTATTATCATTTAGGTCAAATATGCAATTAATTTAACTTACAATAATTCCATACAACATGACAAGTTATAAAAAAATTAATAAACTTATTTAAGCTGTATAATAAATTAATGCTGCAGATGTTTTTACTTCATAACTAAACAATCTATAGATTTTGAAATATAAAGAATCATGTGCTGATAGTAACATACTCAAAGAAGAAAAAAACATTCATTAGCTGTAAAAATATCTTTCAAAGCTAAATTTTAGCAATATACATATATGATTTATAAAAGAATTTTGAGCCATAGAAATCTTCAATAATTTCAATTTTTGCATTTATTTAGTGAGTTTGTCTGGCTATATTGCATTTATGAATAATTAATTCATAGCTTCAGACATTACAAAATAAGGGGAATTAACAATGTTTTATGAAAAACTTAATTACAAATATCTGTCACTTTAGAATTAATAAGTATTTTCTAAATATTTCACATACACTAATAAAAATTACAAGCTGCATCTCACACTGAAATAAAATTATTTTATGGTTATTTTATTTATGCAAAAAAAAAGAGAAAGATAGTTTGTAATTTATAAGATATAAAATCATTTGCTGTATCTTAATAAAATCTTTGATTGAAAAAATTATATATGTTACTGTTAAAGTATGAAATCTTATTTTATAGAATACCTAGTTATTCCATGAAATAACTGATTGTATCCATTAAAGTATAAAACTCTCTTGTATTTCATGGTTTACAAGTTATTTCATAGAATTACGATCTGCAGTCCGTTAAAGTGTAAAATAATCAATATCATATATCTCGGATGACAAATACATTTACCTTCCACCCCTACTGCATTTATGAACTATTCCAGGCCATAGGGAGATAACTTGTTTAGTGTGTTGGCACCAGTTCATTCCGGTTAATTGATTTCTTGTATGCACAGTGCTGGCTGCTGTTCGTCAAACACTGTTTCCACATATCGGGTATTGAGATACATTTATTTTTTTAAGTATTATAATTTAGTCATTTTTTATTACGCTAATTTAGTTAGCTTACGTTAAAGTGCAGTTATTTTTAAGACCTTAAATTGCCTTGAACAATGAATCCTTTAAGTGATAACGAAAAAAAAGCTGCTTTGAAAGAAAAGTTTGAATTCTTACTAAATAAGCTTGATGTGAAAGAGAACAGTTCTTTGCTCAACCGTGAAAAATTATTAAGTTTGATAGCTGATGTAAAGAAATCTAAAACATCAGATAAGAAAATGCCACGTGATTATTGGTTACTTCAACATTACGATGTTCTTGAAGTTGAAGGATTAGAAAAGTTAATAGTCTCCTTAACAAATGCAACACCGGATATAATGTTTTATTGCTCAATTGATTCTTTGTGTGACATTTTGTATGAAACTCATTTATCTATTGGGAACATTGGTAGATAACAAATGATAAAAGAACTTAATCGTCGTTACAAAAATATTACGCAACATGATATTAAGATTTTCCTGAATTTTTGTGAATCGTGTCAACAAAAACACAAAGTGGGCAGAAAAGGTGTTAAGCCTATGATTTTTTCACATATGAATTCAAGATATCAGGTTAACCTCATAGATTTTTAATCACAACCTGATGGAAACTATGAATTTATTTTAGTTTATCAAGATCACCTTACAAAGTTTGTGGTTTTAAGATCTCTTCAAACAAAGAGAGCAGAAGTTGCAGGACAGTTGAGCCCCATATATGTTGCAGTTGGACAATGGAAGAGAATTTTGTAATAAACCTATTGATGACTTAAAAGTAATTTGGTCAGAGCTTAAGATCGTGCATGGCAAACCAAGACAAAGCCAAAGCATTGTTGAGAGAGCCAATCAGGACATAAAAAATATGTTGACGACTTGGATGTAAGACAACGAGTCAACTTTGTTGAGTAACGGGTTAAAATTTATCCAGTTTATGAAGAACAGATCATTCCATTCTAGTATTATAAGGTTACCCTATGAGGCTAGGTTTGGTTGTGCAGCTAGAGTTGGACTGTCATTCTGAAGGAAGCACTTAATTCGTTGGTCGACAAAGATCATTTACAAAATTCTTTGACTACAATGAATGTTTCTTCTCAACCAGATAATGAAAAAGTAGTTGAACAAACAGTATTAAATAATCCCATTACAAAAGTATGTGCTGTCTGTTTAAAAGAATGCAGTGAACATATAGTTTGCTGTCCATATATCATGTCTGGAAGGTTATGTGTCAGAAGATGAAGTTGAGCAGAAAATCTGAAAATTGTGTTTTAATGAACTTAATATTCAAAGAGAAAGAGAAAAGTCTAAAAAATGTTTAGAAATTCAAGCGAAAAAGATGAAATTGATGTCAGATAAATCTCATTCTGCAGCCTCTGGGGTTTACTGTCAATATCCCAGTGCCTGAAGTTGACAGAGGAGAAGGTGATGCCAAATCTATTTTAGCTATCATCATAGAAATAACCGAAGAAGGATTTTTCCAATTCAGCACAAGAAATGGCCTCATAAAACAATTATATTCCTGATCCCATTTCAGTTTCTGCGAACAAAAATTAATTAAAATCGAAGTACCGGATGTAGAAATATCGCTCAGGTCGGTTGCTACAGCTCAAAGTTTACGTACTGGTCAGGGATTTAAAAAATGTTTTTGTAAAACCCAGTGGGTCAAAAAAAAAATTGTTTGTTTTAGAAATAATTTTATTTGTTATTCCAATTGTCATTTTAGTAATCCTTGTTGTAACAAAGGATTTTATGGTACGTTTCCATAAATACCATTTATATGTTGCATAAATTGGATAAATTGCTGCGTTTTCATTTTAATTGTCTATCATTAGTTTATTTATAGAATACTTAGTTATTTCATTTTAGATAAATTGTTTATTTTACACTTTAACTGTCTCTCATTAGTTAATTTTTAGAATACATAGTTATTTCATAGAATAACTAGTTAAAGTGTCAAATTAATAACATATTACACACTTTAACGGACATAATCAGTTATTTCATGGAATAACTAGGCATTCTATAAATTAACTGCATTATATACTTTAACAGGAACATATACCAGGATCTTCATCAATTGAAGAAAAACAAGTTTAAAAACTTGATGGAACAATGACTTTTGAAATAAATTTTAATAATGTTACTATTGTTACAAATCATATTCAAAAGTCTCTTAAGATTGCAATGAATAAATAAATATTTAATTTGCATCATTGAAAAGATAATTTTGAGAATTTTTTTTCGATATTTTTTTAAAGATTTTTTTTTTTAAGAATTATTTTTTAAGATACAAAAATATTTTTGAAAGTTGTCTCTAAAAAAGTATGAAATTTTATCAACTTTTTAGTTGATTAAAATTCTATTTGAAGATAAATCTAGACTATTTGATTCTTAAGGTGAATACATATATTGTACCAAATTTAGTTACTCTAAATCAAATAAAATAACATTTAATGCGTTAACAGTCAACTAGAAAATAAAAACAACTGTCTCTAATATTAGAACTGCATAGTATTAAATGCTATCTTATTTGATTCAGAATAACTAAATTTGGCACAAATATAGAGTATTCATCTTAAAAATCAAGTAGTATAAAACTGCAACTTTATTTGCTGTTCTATTTCACTTTTATATAATCTTGAAATTATTTTTAAAACTAGATTTTCTTTTTAAATTTGGAACTAAATTAATTACCCTTTCATATTTTTTTCTATTTGTCATAACAAAGGTAAACTAAATTTCCATTTAAAACAAAATAATAAATTTATTTTTTAAAGAAATTAAATGTCCATTTTTTTTTATTGGCAATCTTCTTTTATCAGGATTTGTAATATTGAGCCAGTCCAATACATACCACCAGAAATTGGCTGAACTTCTAAATCACAACATCTTGAATCAGACTTCTAATCTCAATTTTAATGTAAGTCAATATATTTTGCTTGAAAATATAAGATATATATTTATTGAAAATTTGATGGAAATAAAAAAATGCTCAGTTTTGACTACATAATTCAGTACATTATCTAATGAATAGGAAAGCAACTAATTATTACTGCAATTTTTGCTCATAAGTTCAAATGTACTTCTTCATGCTATGTTTGTCTTTTGTGTTTTTTCTAAATATTTGTCTTTTAATGTCAAACATTAATCTAGTATTATCTATATATCTAGAACTTTTGTATTTTGCTGCAGCAGTTTATCATAACTGATGTTTATTGTTAACTGATTTTCTTATCATTGATTATAGAAAATTGATAGATTTATGATGTATCATTAAACTTAGAACTAGTTCTACTTTTATGCATGTTTGCACATATGCACAAAGGCAGCCAAACAGTAAGAATGAGACCATGTTTCACTAAAAAATGCAGATTTGGGATGAGTTTTTCTGTCAAATTTTTCATAATTTTCTTTAAGAAAAATGGGTACACAAGATTATAAAGTCAGAGCAAATGTATATGGCTGCTTTTATATTTATTCCTATGCATTTTATTGATAAATTAATTAAATTTGATGCCAATTTGTTAACTGCATAAGTCAAATTTCTCTCTATATAAATAATTATTTCTTTTTGTGATTGATTAATAGTCAAGATGGAAACATCTTCTAGTTGTATTGGAAAAGTAATGCATAATACATATCAATATTTCATAGATGGGAGGGGAGAAAAGTAATTATCTACCTATTATAAATGTTTTTCCTTGCATTATCAACAGCTGTTTCAGTGACATTCCTACAAACAAAATCAGTAAATTGTTCTGAATTTTGACGGTGCAGTTTCTGCATCATATGAATCTTGTAAAGATATATCTTTAAAATGGGCTGTGAAATCTTTCATACAGTAGGTAAAAAAAAGACAGATTTCATGACAATACTCTTGCACTTTTTGGAGAATATTAAGTTTTAGGAACTCTTCCAACTACAACAATAGTGGCTTCCACAATTTGATTCAGCCTATTTCTGTGTTCTTTTTATCTACACACAATTCTAGAACCTCTTTAAATTTAGCAATAATCTTTTTCAATCTAATCTTTATTACGGATCCTTTTTGCTGGCAAGATATTTTCATATTGCATCTACACCATTGCAGCCACTTATACAAAAAAAAAAAAAAAAAAAAAAAAAAAAAAACCCTAGTAAAATGTTTTTCTCTAAAGGCATGGTGAAGAATGATTTTATAGCACTAACTGCAATTTAAAACATTCTAATTTGCATAGCAAAGTTTTTGATGTTGTATGCTGGGTCGAAATTTCTATTGTTATTAGTATTTTACAGTTTTGTTTTTCTCTGAACTTATATAATAATTCATAAATCAAGTTTCAATGAAGTTTGTTAACTTTAACAGGTGCGAGTAGAGCCATTTTAACTACAACTATCTTGTACTAAATGAGGAATAATGCTGCTGAATTATTTATTGTTATTGCCATTGTTGTGGACTAACTTATTAAATCATTTAATTGAATTCATTATGAAGTAGACTTTAATGAAAGATTTTTATTGACATCAACTTTAATTTTTCCAAATTCTTTGTTTTTAGCAAATTTGTGTATATTTTTCTGTGCCTATTCATTAAAAAAAAAATCCTATTGTGTATCTCCGAGTTTGCCTTCTTTTATATTGGTCTTTATTAAAAGAGCTCATATTAATGAGAGATTATCTCATGTGATTGAATATATGTTTTTCAGTAATTGAGTATTTTATTCTGTTTCAGATACATGTGGAAGTCTTTAAAAATCATGCAGATTTTAAGGATATTTTAGGAAATTGGATTATATGGCCATTGTTTAGGAAGTATTGAACTTTATAGATGACTTATTTTGATACTCTTACAATTAATTGCCTGTTTTTGTTTTGCTACAAACATATAAAAAGTTTTCAAATATATTATATATATTTTTTGTAAAATAAATATAAAAAATCTTTTTCACTCTTTTTATTAGACATCATTAATAATTTTTCTTTAACTTATTTGAATTATATATCTATAAACTGAAAATACATTAGTATGTAGTGAAATATAATAACTATATTCCTTCCATAAAAAAATAATGAAACTGGTCAGATTGTGCATAAAAAATTAAATGACTCATTCATTAACCTTCTAATTTAGGAGGTATCAAATCAATAAAAAATAAAAAAAATAGGAAGTATGTTTAACATTTTATATTTCTTTGAAGCAAAGTTCTTTTCCTATCTACTGTCAAATTTTTTCATCATATATTTTATATTGGATAAATTATTTTTATTGTAATGAATATCTATATATATTTCTGATTTCAACCAAAATGTTTTGTTATATGTTTTATCAAATAGAAGCTGTAATTATCTTGAAATATTGGATTGAGTAATGATTAAATTTTGTAATGCTATTAATTCATTTTATAGAATTTAGAAGCTTTTGTGTGATTTTTAAAATTAGTAATCTGCAACTGAATTATGATTAAAAAAAATTTTCCTGCCATAGAAAGGAATGAAATAAAACTAAACAACTCTTACATCATCACATTTAAAACAGAGATAGACTTACATTCTTTCCCGCAAACTTTAAAATCTTGTTCTGTTCATATTATTTGCACATTTCAGATTTTACATTAAGCTTGTTCTCATATTAGTTTTTGTTCTCACATAAATGGAAAACTTTTTACATAAATATGCTCTTCTGAATGAAATCAAAATAATAATGACTACACCAACTATTCTGTAATAATTTAAAATATAAAATTTAGAAACTGTATTTGGTTGAATTTAATTTCCAACTTTATACCTGTTGATATGTTAATAAACTTCTTTCTTTCCTGAATTCATAATCCTTCTGATTTGTCATTATGGACAAATGGATTTTTTTTTAAATCCATTCATACATAATTTGTTCTTTTAGAATAATTATTTATAATATTATCTTATAAGGGTTCTTTCCTTTTAATTTAATTTATAGATGATCTGAGAGCTCTATCTTTAATAGAGCTTGACAACTAAAATTCTTTTTCACATTTCATGTCTTAAATTTTTAACATACTGCATATTTTTTTTCCTAACAGACAGGGGCCCCATATTTAGTTTAAGAGTCAGTGAATTAATTTATTCTTCAATTTTCAATTTAATTTGTCTATAGACAGTCTGATAAATTTGCTTCAATGAGAATGAAAAATATATCTGTCAAACATTACACTCTTATTTCAATACACAGTTTTACTATTAATAATTTTGCTCATATATAAAAAGGAACATCAAATTGAATTTTTTGACCTGAATTGATCTAATATTCACATTTTTAAAAACCATCTGGATGTGAAAGAAACATCATTCATGAATGATGATTTTTTTAAAATATAATAAGACGAATAATCTCAAATTTAATTATTTTGCTTTTATCACATTTTTTTTATATCATCAGGTTGCACATCAACAAATACATTTAGCATACATGCATGTGGTAATGATGCATAATTTGGATATGCAGTGCAAATGGAATTATTTGAAATACTGCTTCTTTTTTAGAGCTAAATAGATCACCAAAGGACAACATTGTCTCAGTTCTTTGAGTGATATATTAGACAATGGCAAATTGTCAGTTTCATTCTCAGCGAATTTGCAGGTATCACATCTTTATTGCATATGCTTTAATGCTTTAAACAATTTTTCACTAATTACATATACTTAATCTTCTATACCAATATGATTGCTACAAAAAAAAAAGAAGAAAGAAAGAAGAAGCTTCAATAAAGCTATGATTATTTTTTAAAAGGGTATTTGAAAAAAGGCATTTTTTTAGCTGTTCAAATTGTTTTATTTTAATTTGATCTTTTCAAAATCATGAATTTTGTGATTCCATATGTTTTACAGTTTAAAAGAATTTAGGTAATTTTTTCGTAAAGAGCAAGCAATCCATTAGTTCTCCTAATGACAAATTACTGCTGTTAATATTTTTACGGCCAGACAAACATTCTCTTTTGAAAATTGGAGGCATTCTAAGTAAATTATTGACTATTCAATACATCATGCTGCCATTTGGCTACACATTTTTATTTCTATTTATAAGCTTCACATGACTATTTTAAAGGACAACAATGAGTGATTGAAAATCCATCTTTAAATGCATTTTGATAAACATTTGTGAAAAACCAATATATGATGAGCAGAATTAAAATTAGGTTAAACTAGAAGCTTAGAAAAATACCAAAGTGTCTGTTGTATGAATAATTCTACCATTAAAAATATTTTATTTTTATTGAAAAAATGGTAAAAAAGAACTTTTATTTTTATTGCAGAATTGTTATAACATTATTTATGCACTGAGATATTGTTTAATTTACAGTATAACTAATTTACACATTCCAATTTTTTTATTGAAATTTCACTAGAAAGAAATTAACTAAAATGTTTTAAATAATTTTCCTAAATTATATCAACTTTTCAAAATGAATGTATTTTTCTCATAAAAAAAGGAAAAGTCATTCATTCTGAAATTAAATGTTAGTCCCTTTTGCCCAGATTCATAAACATCATTTGTTGCTACTAATATTCTTTCTTCTTCTTCAACTTACCAGCTCTTAACCACTTAGCCATTCTAGAAGAAGAATGAGGGAAAATATTGTATACATTACATTGGGAAACTGAAAGCATTTTTTTTTTCATTAGATTTTTGTTCAAAAAAAATTCACAAGTTTCTTTTCTTTTTTTGCTTAAAAAAAGGCAATGAGTGAATGAGAAGAGTCAATTGAAACTAGAAGGAAATAAGCACTATTGGAAATATTGAATAAAAATAATTTTTAAAAAGTTATATTATTAATGAAACAATATTTTTTAGGTTAAAAACATTAAAAAAATTGTTATCAATCTTTTGTTTATCCATTGTAAGGAACAAATTTTGAGTTAAACCTTTTACATCTGTCTTTGATTTCTGTTATTCATCTTGCAAATTTTCTTTTTCACTAAAATCAGCATTTATAATATCTAAGGATTTTTTCCCCCTTCAAATGAAATGAATTTTGAGAAAGAAAATCAGTTTCAGTTTTGCTATATTTAATATTTTTTTTAATTATTATTTGACTGTTTAATAATTTGGCCATTAAAATTAGTATAAAATATGATGATGAAGTGAGTTAGTGAATTATATTTTTTTTAATACAACATTAAAATTTAATCACATTTCTATGGATGCTCGCAAACAAATACAAAAATACCAACTAAATTTTTTAATTGATAAATCTCTATTAAACTAGTTGATGAATCAAAATGGCATATTAAAAATAAAACAAACATTGTCTTTTTTTATAGTCTATTTTTAAAATTTCTCTAAGTTTTATTCTAGTGTAAATAACAGTTTATTTTAAATATATATACATTTTGGAATGTTTACAGGCTTTCAAAACTTCAGAATGTGAAATGGGTTTTCTTCCTTGATGACCATTCCCATGTTAATGTCAGACAAATAATAAGAATTATTTCCTCTTATGACTCATCTCAAGTAAGAAAAATAGTTAAAAGTAGCATTCATTTGTAATATACTAAAAAAATGTGTGCTATACAACTGGCTTTTAATGTAGAATGTTTTTGCTGGATATGCTCTAAAAGATGTCTATCCAACTATAATTCATCATTTTGCTGCAACTGAAGGTGACTCTGTTATTATTTATCCTCATTTCTCTGCTGGATTCTTCATTAGCTTATCGTTTATTAAAAAGTATGTTTGAATATTCATTATTTAATAGTTATATAAATATCACATTTCCAATGAATTAGTTTGTTTTATTTCAAGAATATTTCAACTTGTTAAAATTCACTCAAGTTCAAAAGAAGAAATTAAATTAATAATTCCTCCTTTAACTTGATAGTAGAGGTTGTAAAACATTAAGTTTTGAACTTGATGCTGTATTGTCTGCTTTGTACAAGTAGGCATAGTAATTTTCTACTAAAAAACTGATGTTAAATTACTTTTTTTGTTACTTTAACTGCAGTGCATCTCACGAGATGGAATCAAAATAAATGTTGTGATATATTTTCATTGGGTATTTTTTAATTGAGATGGACTGCTATTAATATTTATTTCTCTATGTTTATTATATAAAATCACTAAAATATTTCTGTCATTCAAAACATAGTTTGTTACATTTGATGAAATCAATTTTCAATTAAAAGGAAGTAAAAATGTAAGCAATTTAAAATAGACTTAGGTGCACTTATACCCTGCCTTTGTATAACTGTCTTTATATATATATATATATAGAGAGAGAGAGAGAGAGAGAGAGAGAAACAAAGTAATTCTTATTTACAAAGCTTATTTTTTAATTAATTTTTTTAATAATCCAATTAAAATTTTAAACAATTTTACATTTAATAGTTGCATTATATGATATACTTATAACTTTCTTCAAACAACTTTAAGATTGTTCTGTAAAATTCTGTTGTGTGTGTGTGTGTGTGTGCGTGCATGTGTGTTTTCTCCTTAGAAAATACTTTAAGAACTGCATTTTTTAAAAAATATTTTGCCCTTCTCCATTCTGTTCTCTCTCTCTCTAAATATTTAAAACTTTAAATATCTGTGCATTGTTTTTTCTTTATTGTTCCAGGCTAGTGAAAGGAAAATGTGAAAACTGCCATTTTTCTATTGATCCAAAATATGAGGTAGCTTATTTGTTTCTTTTATAAATTATAAATTAATTGTTGTTTTCAATTATTTTTTTAATTTTTTTAATTTTTGTATATTATTTCTTGTTTATAGTTTCTATTAAAATGTTATTTTAATTAATTTAAATAACAAACTGTTATAAAAAAAATTTTGTTGAATAGTTGGAAACAAAAATTGTCTGTACGTGTAAGTATTTTTTCTGTATGTAAAGTATCATTTTCATATTTACACTAACTCTCGACTAATTTTTAACTATTTTCTTTCAATACTTTTCAAGCAAATTTCATACACTTTTTGAATACTATCCATTTTTATTTTGTGGGAGAGTTGTCTTAACATATCAAATGATTTGGTTGGATAAAACACATTGTTAAATTTAAGCAGAAAACAAATTGCATCATTGAATGTTATTTTAATTTGGCTTTTATAATATTAAAAACATATTATAATGAATTTAATATATGTCATTGTTATAAAAACTCATTCTTAAGCAATTCTACTGTAAAAATAAGAAATAAAAAAAAACAATAAATTCAACAAATTTATTTTAAGTAGTTAAAATTTGAAGTATTCTTCTTTTATAGAAAATATTTTAAAATTAGGATCTTATTGCAATTGTAGGAGGTTTTGTAAAATATTTGGTTTATGAAATAAAATGATTAAACAAAATGTGTTTTTAAAAATTCGTCCAACAAAATATCAGTAAATATTGCATTCATACTTTATCTATATTAATAAAAAATAAATTTGCTTATATATGTGTTTGTATATAGATTTGTGTGTATACCCCTTGTACATCTATTGTATTTAGAATCACGGAATTTTGGTTGCATGGTAATTTGAACAGACAGTGGTAGTAGTGACTCAATGCATCTTCTGAATCAATCCACAAAAATGAAATAAATATCCAAAAATTTTAAATTGTTCTATCATGTGTCCTCATATATGCCCATCTCCTTTTATAGTTCCCAATGGGTCAAGGAATTTTCTAAAAGAATCTTCAGATCTTGACTTAAATGTGAAAGAAAGGGTATTGACAAAATATACCACAAAAAGAGAAAAATTATTATTATAATAGCTATTTAATCTTAAAAGTTTTTACAAAATGATCGAAATTTTTTTAAACTTATTTTTAAATTTGTTTTCAGCTATATATTTTTTTTCACATAAAAGTAAAGAGTTGTTGACATTATTGTATTAATAAAGGTAGTAAGATTGTCTTTTATTTTATATTGTAATTTTCTATTTTAAATTCTTTAACTTGAAATAAAAAAAATTTTGCTCAAAAGTGGGACAAAACTTTCATACAGATGCTTCTTTGTTTTTCTTTTACAAATTTTCTTCTTTTTTTAATGATATGAATAAAATAGCTTCTTTAATATCTTTTAGTTAATACTTATCATTATTAATTAATGTTTTGATTATAGTTAGCAAAATTTCTTTGGGATAATCATGCTGTTAAACTCATTCATGAACCAGAACTCTGTTTGAAGAAGCATTCAGATGCCTGTGCCACTTGGATAACTGATGATTTTCCAGATTGCGTAATTTCATTTTCCTCAGCTATTTAAAAATATCATTCATTGAAATTCTGTATTTTTTTTTAAAAATCATACGTAATATCATTGTGTACTCAAATTTATATGTGAAAACATGAACTACATTTGTTTGCATTTTAGTAAATGATATATTTTTATTTTATTTTTTTAAAAAACAGTATTTCAAAATAGATTTAGAATATTCATTGAATTTTCATGTTTCTAAAAGAAAGATGCATGGCTGTTGTTACTATTCTTGGATTACACAAAAGAGCAAAACAATAAATAAAATTAAGAAGCAAATTTATATAAATGTGAAACAAAAAAAAAATGGATAAGATATCAACACTATATTTAAACATAAGCAGTAAATAAAAATATGTAATAAATTTTTTAAAAACAAATTCATTTTTTAATTACTGGTTTTAGAGAATATAAACTACAATATTCTTATATTTTCTATGAAAAGATGTCTTCTTAAAAATGAATGGTGAAATTTAAACTTGCAAAATTATGAATAAAATAATTTTCAAGATTTGGTTAGTATTTTATTAATCATTAAATTGCCGTTCTTTTTGGTTATAGGACAGTGAATCATCTTGTTGTAAAGGTCTTTAAAATGATTTTTCTGAAGAGTGAATTCAAATTTTTTTATTATATGCATTTTCTAAAAAAATGTAATCAGTAAATTATATATTAAATGGGGGGGGGGGAGGTTCAGAATGGAAGCAAAGAATCAAACAGATTCACCATGCATAACAAATATAAGGATGGAATATGACCTTATATTTGGAGTGGTGTATCCATCAAAGGGCTTTTTTTTTTGAAAAAATATTTAGTTATGAACCATATACTGATTACATATGAATATTTTTGAATTTTATCTATATATGAAGTGGTCATTAAAACAAATAATTCATATTTGTTAACACAATAAGTGCATTGCTGATATTGGATTTGAGCTGCATATACCGGGTGGCCAGAAATAAAACACCCCTACTCTGACCTCCCTGGATATCGAACTACTCAGTGTAAAGGCTTGAAAATTTGTGGACATACTATTCAAAAAATGGGGAAACGGATTTCACGAAAAAAAAATTTAGTTCCAGAAATCACCGATAGGTGGCGCTGTACCACTGGACGTATGCTGAAAAGACACAAAAACACGTATTAAACACATTTTATTTGAAAGTACCAAGCATACATGAAACAAGGACGTTATCGATGCAGGGAATGCTGCTCAATATGGTTCCCTTCCTGAAGATGTAAAATGTGAAGTCTGTGGACAGCTTGTTCAACTGCGGATCGTAACTGGTCATCTGAGATGCTTCTCACATGCAGACTGATACTCTCTTTCAAATCTGCCAAGGTTATCAGACGTTCTCGATAAACAAGGTTTTTTAAGTGTCCCCAAAGCCAAAAATCACACGGATTAAGATCCGGTGAACGAGATGGCCAAGTTGTCGGAAACGCGCGACTGATTATTCTGTCAGTGGTGAAATGTTGGCGAAGAAACTGTTGCACAGGGAGTCCAATGTGTGGAGGTGCTCCATCTTGCATAAAAGTAATGGTGTCAAGGCATTGGCGCTGCTGCAAATGGGGTACAACAAATGTTTCGAGCATCCTTTTGTACCTGTTGGCCGTCACGGTACATGTCTCAAGGCCATTGGAAGTAACCTCTTCGAAAAAGAACGGTCCAAGGATGAATGTGGCTGTGAATCCACACCAGACTGTAACTTTCGGTGAGTGGAGTGGAATCTCTTGGAAGGTACGGGGGTTTGTCGTGTCCCATATGCGACAGTTATGGGTGTTCACTGTTCCACTGAGGTGGAAATGGGCCTCATCGCTCCACAGAATCTGCCACGGCCACGATGCATCCACTTCAACTCTAGCAAGAAATGTCAATGCAAAGGTCAGTCGCATCTCCCTGTCTGTGGCCAGCAATTGTTGATTAGGGCGGATTTTGTACGGGAAACAATGCACCATTTTTCTGAGTACGTTCCACACTGTGCTATAGGGAACACCCAAGTGTCGTGACACTGCACGTGCACTACTGCAGCCTAAAACATTATCCATTGACTGTTCAACAATACCGGTGGCAACATCTTCAACGACATCTGAACGAACCGGTTTGCGTCCTCGACCAGGCTGAACTCCAAGATGTCCAGTTTCCTCGAATCGAGCGATCATTCTCCTGAGAGCTTGTGGAAGCAATGGTCCCTTACGCAAATCCTTAAGTCGGCGAAACTCTCGAAGTGCTGCTGGAGCATTTCCTTTATTCTCGTAAAACAACTTCACAAGCAAAGCGCGTTCTGGCAGCGTGACAGCCATCACTAATAAGAATGACATTCCCCACCTTTTAACATGGCTTCTAACCATGCTTTATGCAAATTTTTCTGGTTACAGTATGAAATTGCAGTTACAACGGGAGTTCTAGCTTCTTTACTATTTTTATTTTCCATAAGGGGCAGAAAAATTAAAAAGGAAGCATGGAAGCATTCCATTCCGCATAAACATTTTAATTTTTATTATTATTTGTGTCTTTTGATCATAGTTCCAGTTGTGCAGCGCCACCTATCGGTGATTTCAGGAGCTAATTTTTTTTTCGTGAAATCCGTTTCCCCATATTTTGAATAGTATGTGTACAAAATTTTGAGCCTTTACACTGAGTAGTTCGATATCCATGGAGGTCAGAGTAGGGGTGTTTTATTTCTGGCCACCTTGTATTCATATTCAGATAATATCATACAGAGCTATCTCACAAAATTTTAAACTACCCGGAGTTTATCATCCTATGACAACAATGAAAGTACCACAAAAACTTATGAGATGGCGCTATATGATATTGTCAGCATGAAAACAGAGAAAAAGGACCTAATATATATATTGTAAAATTTTGTCTTTTTGGAAAAGACATTTATATAGACAAACTTACAAAGCCAAGCTTTATCTAAATATAAAAGCACAGTGGTTTAGTGGTAGCACATTCACTGTTCCAAGGCTATATTTTCAGCCTGGGCAAGGTCCCCTCAGCCTTTCATTCCTTCAGTTGGCTGATAAACTGAGGAATAAGCATGCTTGGGAACTGAACACTGGGGGTTCAATGTGAGGCTGACCACCTGACTGGATCGTATACCTTGCACCTCAGGGCCCTTGGTTAAGAAGGTGGATATGGGCTGTCATACCACTGAGTTTAGTTTTATCAAAAATAAAAATAAAAAAAAGATCCAAACAGAAACACAAAATAAATTTAGGTATATACAAGAATTGCTCACTTAAAATTATGATATTAAATTCATTGAGGACCTTTGGTACTGCAATTCTTAGTGTTTTAAAAAAAATAGGATAGTTTAGTTGAATTTGTTAATTTCAATATATTAGCTATGATTTTTAAATGAGGTCAATCTTATTTTTCTATTTATAAAAGCTCTATTTTTATTAACTATGATTTATATTGTTTGTATTTGATTATTCCTCTTTTGTTTCATTTCAACTATCTAATTAATTAATTTTATTTGTTTTTGTTGATAACTAAAATGTCTTGCTTAAATGATTTTATGAAATTTTTATCTATGATTTGTGGATAAAAATACAAATTTATGTACTCGTAATTTAAAGAAAAAGCATTAAAGATTTAAAAAATGTGCCTCAAGTGTAGCTTAATCCTATTGCTGGTTTTTAAAATGCTAAGGATATATTCTTGTTACAATAAAATAATTGTTTTGTTTCATTACAGAAACTATATCATATTTATAATTTCTTATTTTATGTTCATAAGAAGCACTATTTTATGTGTAATTTATAAAATTTTCAAAAGTGAAAAAATTGACAAAAGGATTTGAAAAAATTGACATTGGATTTTAAATAGTTTTTTAGACAAAAATTGCATGTAAAAAATGTTGCATGCAATTTTTGTCTAAAGAATTATAATCATTTTATAAGAGTGGAATTCAGGCAGATTTTGTCAGTATGATCAATATAAAATTTTTTTTAGTAACTTCATTTATAAGTATGGGGAAATGTAATTGCAGAAAAAAATAAGGATGCCTGATTGAAATAAATTTGGCATGGATAATTTTGCTTTGAAAACATCTAATATTTTGATATTTTATTGTTCAATAGAATGTTGCTGATTTATTATTTGATGTTATTAAGATTTTATTATTTTCAGTTCCTTTCTTTTTTTCCTTGACTTTCTAGCAAGGATGGGTTGCTTGTTGTTAAATATAATTCAAAGATGTTTCTATATAGTTCTTTTTTTTAATTATTTATTCTCACCTGAAACTATACAAATACTGTATATTTAAATATTTCTTTAAGTCTTTGATAGTTTTCAATGTAGGAAAATCTTGGCTAATGACAAATTGCAAGAGGTATGAAAATTAGACCTTTTTTTTAATGTTGCCTAGTAAATTTTAAATTTAATTATTCTTTAATTTAAAATGCCAGTAGTTAGAATTTTTTGTTGAAGGCCATGCATTATTAAATTGGGATATTTATTCTCAATTAGATAGCTTTATTTTTGTCGACAATATATATCATCTAATTATTTTAGTAATAATTAAGATTTTATTTTAGGGTCCTGCAATATCATCAAAGGAGATTTCCATTGGTGTTAAAACATGCAGAAAATTTCACAAAGATCGAGGTGCATATATTATTCTAGATATTTCCAAATTCCAATTTTAATGTGATGTTCTGTAGAAACTGTGGGTATTGACCATAAATTTAATTAAAAATCATTGGCAGCAAATGTTCTTCTCTCCAACATTGGAAAGAAAATTTATCAAAAATCCATAAAATTTTTATTGTAACTTACTAATTTTATTTTTGGTTAGGTAATATAATAATTATTTTTTCCTTAACCATATTTGCACCTTAGATTATGAAAATATTTTTCTATTATAAATAAGATTTTTAGAAAATTTTTATATTCAGAATGGTACAGATTTCAATAATTTTCATTTTGGGATAATTATATCATAATTTGACATGAGTAGAAATTTAAAAAATATTATTTATTTCTAGCGTTACAAATTTTTCAATAATGCAAGCATGAACTCACTGAAATCTTTAGTTTAAGTTAGTAAATATAGTCTAACTTTTATTTGAAAATCTTCTTGGAGATTTTATTGATTGGATATTTAAGATAGGAGGAATACTATGACCTGTAATTGCTATTTTAAAGTTTTTCATATGTTTAATTAAATTTAAAAAAAACACATTTGTTTATATTTACCTCCTTATAGTGATAAGCCATAAAAATTCCTTTATATGAAAATTGATTGTTTTTATAGAGGAAGTCAAATTAATGTATTACAATTAAAATTTTTCTTCAGATATTATGTAATAATTTGAATTACTACATAATTTGAATTATTTCATTTCAGAATAAAGCAAAATTAAGAGAAATATCTTGTTAATCCATCCTGAAACTATAGAGCTGATATCTGCTATGATTAGAAATTGAGAGTATGCTCTCTTTTTTTCTATGTTGTGATATGGAGAAAATTCTTTCTCTTGATTTAGTATTAAATTAAGATGGTTAGATCTAACATTTGTAAGAAATAAATATCACAAAGTTTACTATGTTGCAATACAAATTTCTTAATTATAATCTGCTTGTTGCATTTTATTTTAAAATTAACTTCATGTTTGATATCAGTAAATAATATAGGTGTCTGTTTTTTTCCTTTTGTTTCTTTAAAAAGTGAAAGTTTTGTTGAATACTTGGGCTCATGATATCAAGAATTTGCTGCTGTTCAGCGATATAGAAGACAAAACAATTCCTACTATTAAAGTCAATGTGAAAAATGTAGCTTCTGGTCACTGTGAAAAAACACTCTCTATTATGAAGTTCTATATTGATAAGGATATACCATTTAATTGGCTTGTTATTGCTGATGATGACACTCTTCTGAGGTAAGTGATTCTTCTTATCCGATCCAAATATTGTAGCAGTCATTCATTTAAAAAAAAGTTCAAATCAAAAAAAAAAAAAAAAAAAAAAAAAAAAAAAAATTAAAAATTAAAAATTAAAAATTCAATATAAGTCAATGTTTTGTGTTTCTTTTTAATTATTTAATCAAGTTTTATTTAAGTTGGCTTTATTTAGTTATATTCGCAGTTTGATATTTTAAAATTTTTAGTATTTGTCATGAGGTTAAAAACTATCCTTAAAGTATATAACAATCTATATGTTAAACAAATCAAATTTATTAGTTAATATTTTACATTACCTTTATTAATTCTTTTATAAAAAATATAGTTATATTGGTATCTTCTGTACAACATCAAATAATTTGAACTTTTCCTAAGTAAAAATAAATAAATATAATAAATAATAATGACCAAGTAACAGCAAAAGCTATTCCATTAAGGATTTACTGAAGTATGTGATTGCCATCTATTTGGTTGAAGAAATTATTTTGACACTTATTTCCATAGAACTCAATTAAAAAGTTTTCATCAATCAATCCTACTAAATAGTGTTTTTATTTTAAATAGAATCAAACTTCTGAAAATTAGATAATTTTCAAACTAGATTTCCCTTAAGGGATTATTATTCTGCTGTGTGAGGATTCAGGAATTGATTAATATTATTGAAGGAATTGAAGAAGGATTGAAGGAATTGTAATCCCCAACGAAGGAATTGATTGTATTGAAGGAATTGATTAATCCCCAACAATTCATCATTCTGAAAACCTACAGGGTATAGGTTCCTTTTATTTTACTGTTTTTTTTTTTTTTTTTTTTTTTTTTTTTTTACTGAAAATTGGGTGGGGTTGCTTTGTGATGGTAACCAACATTGACATTTACATAGTTTTTGATGAAAGAAATAAAATTCTGCATGTCCTGCATTGTAAATTCTGTAGTAGATTCTGCATGTAAAGTGCAAATAAAAAAAATGAAAGAATGCATTATTTGAAAGAAACATGACATTTTAACAGACAATTGATTAAGACAGTTAACTAATACTATGTTATATTTACAAAAAAAAAAAATGGTATTTATGAAAGCCAAAATGGGCAGTTTGAGTTAAATGTAATTTTATTGACTTTAGGACCCAAACCTAAAAAGAAGAAATGGCTGTTGACAAACAATTGATTAAAAGAACAAGCAGCCTTGGATAACATGAAAATGAGTAGTCATCATTTGTTGGATTTATTTCTGTCCAGCAGATGCAAAGCTCTTTATAATCTAAGAATTGCAAGATTTTTTAGAAGTAAGAAAAAGAAACGAAAATATGGCAGAGCAATTTATTGTAAATCTTAATAAGAGTTAAAAAATGCCATTTTTAAAAATTCATTAAGCTATTGCAGTGAATGAAACTGCATAGTATCAGTAATCCTCCTTAGAAAAAGGTTAATGTTGTGCATGACATCTATGTAATTGTTAGTATTTGTGTATTACTCTTCAGAACACTATCATAAAGTTTATCAGTACCATATATATTAATTTATTAACAGGTTAAAAGCAATAAATACAATCTTATCATGTCATAACAGTTTCTGCAATAATATATACAATGCATAGTTACAATTATTAGCTATATAGATTTATCTCACTGTTACACTTATCATGACTCTACATACATTCATTCCAAAATACCATTTAAAGGGCATTTCAACTCTTTATCAATATTAATTTCATATGTCATTCATCTGTAAAAGTAAAAAAGTAAAAAGTTAAAAAAGTTGGCAATTAAGTAAATAATATTTATTTACTTAATTGCATTAGAATAGCCAAAAATAATTGCTCTTTGATTTTTGATACTATAACCTAATTATATTTTTATCTCCAGTTTTCAACGGCTAAGGAAGTTGTTGGCTTGTTATAATCCTTTCGAAAAAGTGGTTCTTGGTGAAAGATATGGCTACAATATATGGGGAAAATTTGGTTATAGTTACCCAACTGGAGGAAGTGGGTGAGTATTATGCAGACTAAATAACTTTTTAACTTACTACAATATTGGTGACTTTTGACAGTATATTTTGATTTATAGTTTTATTGACAGTATATTTTGGTTTATAGTTTTATTGTCAGTATATTTTGATTTATAGTTTTATTGACAGTATATTTTGATTTATAGATGTGCATCATTATTTTAAACATAAATTAAAATACCATCATATATAGTCTCTTGTACTATTTAAGAGCAATTAATAAAATAGGATAAAATAAGAGAAATATCAAATCTTTTCACGAACTAAAAACTTAAATAAATTGTTGGCAAATAATCCTTTAGTTCAAGTGTATGTCAGATTCACTTTTTAAAACTAAAAACTCATGTTTACAATAAAATTTTCTGATCTATTAGAAATAAATTTCCAGTACTTTATTTAGCATTGATAATTCAGGTATTCCTCACATATGTATTAAAATAATTTTTTTAATTATGTTTTTAATTATGTTAATTCTTTTATTAAAAACTAGCCGCCTTTGGCGACCAGTCGGTTCGCCAATATTAATGCCGACTAAAGGGTTAAATCATTTTTTATATAACTTGGTCTCATAATAAGTTTTTCAGCAAAATATTTTTAAGCTTCAAATTTCGATAGTTATATAATTCACTTATACTATTATGGAGGCCTTAAGCAGTCCTATCTTTGAAGTCCTCATCTCTCTCTGATTTTCTATCAGTGCACGTAAAATTCACTTTTAAATTAAATTGAAAATGATGAAACTTCAATTAATTTAAAGACCTCTTTACTCAATCCAAGCATGTCTTTAAATAAAACTAAGAACTGAAGGCAGAGTAGTACGACATTGAAGTTTCATGTTCACTACAAAAATTGAAACGTTATAATTTTTTTAAATAGTTTATAAGATCTCAATGAATTAATAAGCAAAAATTTCACAAGTTCAGGTTTAATTTATTTTCTTCAGTTCTTCAGTTTTTAATTTTATTTTTAGATGTATATAAATGATCTCAATAATAACATTTTTTTTAGGTTTATAAATATATTTCAAAAAATTATGGTTTAAATTC
>JAOUZG010015812.1:483138-509209 GCA_026289955.1 Argiope argentata | reverse complement strand
TATATATATATATAATGAATTAGGGAAAATGTTGAAAAGTTAGTTGATTTGAGAAAGAGTTTGAAAGATTCCAAACATCTTTATTATTTCTATACTAGCCAATTTCAGTTATCAACTGATTTACCATGATTAATACTAGCTTGCAATTTCAATTAAACGTCTTATATAATTTGATTTTTAAATAGTATCTTCAGCAAAATATTTTTTTTATTTCAAATTTTGAAAGTCATGTAACTCATAATATTATAGAAACTTGACACCATTATATTCGTTCTATAATATATTTTCTCTAATTTTCTATCAATTCCTGTAACTTTCAATTAAAGTAAAAAGTAATTAAAATTTAATTAGTACTTCTTTTTGCTGAATTATAACATTTTTTATATACCTCATCTGGACTGCAAAATATTTTTATAATGTATGCAATACCTCATAAACCTATTAATTAAAAAAATTTTAAGAAATAAAGATTCTTAGAAAAAAGCATGCACAAAAGTTACTATTTAATCTCTTTAAAAGTTATCACTGGAAAAAAGAATTTTGCTTCAGCTTTAATCATTAAAATTTCAAAAAAAAAAAAAATCTTTGATAGGCACATTTTTATTTTCCTAAGTTTATGTGTACCAAATTTGGCTACTGTGGGTCAAACGGTTTGGCATGTGGACCATCAACACCCAAATGCGTTTTTATTACTCTAGACGTCTTTTCAAAATTAGCTGGTTTTTGGGAGGTATTTACTACCTTTGATTTTATTTAACATTTTCAATTATAGCTTTGAATTTGTGATACTGAGAAATTGGTAGATATTAAAAATATGTTACTTTATTTGTATTACCTGTGCTCCACTTATTGTGTACAGGAACCTTTGTAATGGAGATCAGTACCATCGTGGTCGGAACAGGTTTTAAACTCTTTTGAGAAGTTTTTGTCTGTGATATCATTCTTAATCTTTTAAAGATTCGCGGAATCATTCCCAATGAAAATACATACATCAGTCACTAAATCTGTATGCATAAAGGATCATTCCAAAAAAACTAGAAATGTATTGCATGCAATTAATTTGAAAATTTTTGATTAATTATAATTAAAATAGTTTTTTGGAAATTAAGGTCTTACTGCATTCGAAAATAAGGGTTAAGTAAAGCTTTGTTAAATATTACATTGATTGCAGAATTATGATTTCAGCATGATTTTTTCAAGACCTGCATTAGAAAAGTTGGTTTCCTTCTGCCAATGTCCATCAACAGACTCTCCTGATGACATGATCATTGGAGCTTGTTTGAAAACTTTGAAGATAGACATAACACATTTGCCGTTTTTGCATCAGGTGAATTTACATTCAAGCTGAATTATTTTGTTATTAGTTATCCTTTAAGGAAATATTTTTTAAAGTCGTGTTTGTTTGTTTTTTACTTTATAATTGTCTCATCATTACCGAAAATAGTTAATGTTTTTTGTTATTCTTCTGTTATTTCTTTTTAAACTGAAATTAATAAATTTTATTAAAATCTTTTTGAAAATGCACTTTTTTTGCATATTGAGAGAAAAAAAAAGAAATTATGTTTTATTTTATATATATACTAGCATTCCCATTCCCGGCATTGCTCGGGTAATGGAGTTAGCAGGAGCTAACAGTACTTGGTATACCTAGTTACGAAAATCCCCTATAATAATTACTTATTACCTATAATTTTTTCTAATTTGGGGAGGGTCCCGAGGTCCCTGGGCTCCTTATATATATGCCCTTGTCCATAACTGTTTTTAATGATCCTTTTAAAGAAGGGATGCACAACCTTTTCAGGATGAGAGGCCAAAATATGAAAAAGGATTATGTCAAGGGCCTAAGCAGCATGTGAATGTTAAAACATGTTAAAAACATGAAAACACAGTTTTTTGTTACAATACGCATGAATTATAATTATTACTTTACTTATTTTATTCAGGCTCACATTATGCAATAAATAAATGAAGGAATGAAATACAAACATTATAGATATGACAGAAATAATTTACCACAAAAAAAAAAAAAGGATTTCTGCTAAAAAGGTGGCAAACTTGAAATAGAATAACAGAGGAAAATCATTTGGTAATTATACAGCGAATACAATTTAAATTTTGAGAAAAAAAATTAATAATCAATTTTAGCAAATATTAATAAGATGACTGGGGCTGAATATTTGAAGTTATTGATTTTATATTGGGCTTAAGATTGGTTGTGGCAATATGTAAAACAAAATAAGAAATAGAATTGCAGAAGGGTTCTCTCATCTACTGTTCTATTTCTTACTTTTGATTTGTTTATATTCATTAGTGAGAAAGTTTGCTCACAAATGTAAGTGCTGCCAAAGAAAGTTGCTAATGCTGCTGCATTTAGTTTTAAGCACAAAAATTCCTCAGGTAAGTCTTTATAAAATTCTAATATCGGTTTTTCTTTAAACTGATTAAAAAAAAAAATCAGAATTCTGTAAATAAATTGAGGTTAACTGCATGCTCTCATCCACTAGATTAACCTCAACAGAAAGAAGGGGAAAATTAATCAATTTTTGTTAGGCACTTTTCAAAACCTGAAAACTAATCGTCAAAGGCCCATTACATAAGATTTGAATTATGATCTTCATTACTGTATTTTCATGTGTGGAAATTTTTCATGTCCATGAACCTCTACATGAAAACTCGTTCTTGCTCGTAGCCATGAAGGGAGCAAATTGAAAAGCCGCTTAATAAAAAGTAAATAAATCTAATGAACAAATGTAAATTATTTAATCTGGTGTTGAATCATTTTCGTATCCGATTTTTTCTCCTGTTTTTTGGAAAAAGTCTAATTTCATTTTAAATTAGTCTTATTCTATTAACAACATTTGCAGGCCAACTTCAAAGGCTACGTATACCAATTTTGGCCCCGCAGGCCCTAGGTTGTGCATCCCTGTTTTGAAGTATTGATTTTCTTTGCAAACGCAGACCATCCACTCTTTATTGTTATACCTATGTTTAAGTAAGAACTTCTTTGTATACAACCTTTTTAGGGTTTTTTTCTGGTGCTAAAATTATTAAGCTGCTTGGTGAACTGACTTTGGAGTCAGCTACATTAAATTGGCCGTGTGAAAAACAGTCTTCTCGTATATCGATCCCTGCTACTTTTAATGTTTGTCCTTGTGACTTATTAACGGTTATTGAAAGGCAAACTTTTACAGGAAACTGCACTCTTCTAAATTCAAAAGAATAGTTCGACGGAATTAGTGGAATGCGGGGTATTAAAACCAACTCTCCTCGAGCACATCCAGTAGTTATCGTAGCTTCGATTACATGCTTATTAAGTCTAGTCACTTGTAGTCTGGTGCCATTACATAACTTTGGAGGAGAAAGGTTTCGTAGTAGCATTATTGGTGTCCCAACTTTCAGGTGAAGTATGTGAGGTGGAAAACCTGGAATGAGTTCATAAGACGCATAGTTTTTGCTGGATTGTTTTCGAAATTGATCAGGGTATGCCAAGTTATATATAAAAAAGTTTAGTCTCATTTTTATTTATCAATGGATTAGATTTGTAATGTTAAAGTGGAAAAGTCGATAAATGACAAAAAAAATGAAATGATAAAATTATCAGATTTTTACAATCTTTCACACGATTTTGAAAAATTTATCCAATTTTATGTAAAAAAAAAATTTGATTAAGTTATCTTGAAAAGTTTCGGCGTAATTAAATATTAAAGCGAAAATTTGCCGCTTCATTAAAAAATTCGCCGAAAATTCAGTTTTAGAAATTCGATTTTTTAAATTGTATTGCAGCATACTACATCGTATTGCCTTTTAGGAAACATATTTTCTGTATTTTTCCAGCTAAGTGTCTATTTTACAGGGCCATTCGAGAAATAGACCCGTCAAAATGGGCTTTTTTTAAAAAAAAAATAATCGATATTTAATTTTTGCGTCGATATTTCGTAATATAAATTATACCTCCGTGGTCTACGATAAAAAGTCCATCCGATTCCACAGCGATATTGAATAGTAGTTAAATGGACGCGTAACGATGGCAATTTTAAAACACGGTTTTACAGGACGAAACGGTAAGCATGAGCGACCGCTGTTCCGGAAGGTCGTGTTTCACTTGAAAAGTAACATTACAGGTTTTAATTTCACAGAAATTAAGGGGTTTTAATTAATTTCTCCCGAGCTAATTGATATTTCGAAAAATCTTTTCTTAGTGGATACTTTCGTAACCATGTGGACATGCCTGCCAAATTTCAAGTTTAAGGCTTCAGCGATATTGGCTGTGCGTTGATATATATATATTATCTCAGGACATTGATATATATATATATATAAACTTTCAATCTGAATATTTAAAACACAGTAAAACTTCATGTAACAAGTATAATTTCGTTCCTGAATCTTAATCATAATCCTAACACTGTTAAAGAGAAACCGTTTTTCTAATAAGAAAACATATAAAATATAAAAATATATTCTATTCCGAAAAACAAGACTCATACAAATTTATAACTAAGTAATTTAATATTTATAATTTATGTCTCCCCAAACAGAAAGTTGTCTAAGGATATTTATTATTGTGTTTCAAAATTTAACGAAAATGGGACGAAACAGTATCGTTAAATAAAAATTAAAATGAAATCTGGTATGCATATTTCAATGTATCATGTCAGAACATTTTTACTGTGTCGCAGAACGCAGTTCCATAAACTCTTCAGGAGTTATGGCTACATTCTTCTACCAGGTTCCTTCGTTGCTATCCATCTCTAACCCTACCAGAGCCAGTATTCGCGTCGATAAGGTTCCATGAGCACATATTCAGAATCTCTTCTAAAAAACACTCAGCTTAGACAATCCATTCCAGCTGGTGATATCACAGAAAAGCCTTGCTGCTCGTTCTGCAAAACATCAAACTTAAGTGAAGATTTATTTATTTATTTATTTTTTGCTTTTGCTTGTTAGGCAATTAATTAATGCGTGTTAAGCCAGTTTTGACGTAATAAGGAACTTTAAAAAACCAATCCCTCATAGGCTTAACCACTAGTTTGATATTTTTAATTTTTGTTCTGTATGAAAGTTTATGAATTTCGAATACATCATAAAGAGTCACTTGCTCTTGATCACCTATTTTTGAAAGAAATTTCTAAAAGTGTTGTGCATTCAATACATTCAAGAGAAATTTTATATTTCAATTACATTTTGCTTAGAGAAAAACTGGGAGTTCCTTCAGCCACAATTACTGTGCTGATTTCGATTTTTTTTTATTTCATAAGAAATCTGTTGTCACTCTATATCGTTAATAATTGAATGAACTCCATCCTCTTCGTCCTTCCTTCCAAAAGTTTTTGAGGTATCTAAGATAATGCTTTGGCAAAATTCCTATCCTTAATAACTCGGTTAAGGGTAGGACGATTTATCAATTTCATTCATGAAATGGTTTAATTAATTTTTTGATCAATTTATACTTTTAAAATAATTAAGAAAATCAAAAAAGCAATTCTCCGACCCCAACCACTTTTAAAATTTCATATGGAAAAATATATTTGATTAGAATCTTTGATGACCTCCAATCCTCTGCCAAAAAATACAAAATAACTGTTCATTCCCTATGGGTGGAAAAAGCCACACAAAGAAGCATCAATTCCCTAAGTCTCAATCATTATTCCGGTTTCATAAATTTTTATTTTACGTTATAGGCGATTCTCATCTTCCCATCAGCTCCCATGTTTGCAAGAAATTATAAAAACACAATTAGTCTGATAAATCACAATTAGTCTGATGGCCCTTCCGGCAATTATATCTTTTTTTCAGATTCATTGAGTGTTGTAGAATGTCTGACATCACTTCGTCGTTCCCATCAGCCTTTAGCTTGAATTACTCCATAGTCTTGCATATAAAGGTGTTTTTTCCCCTCTTTTTTAATACTGAACGGTATTTTAAAGAAGCAAAAAACCTCATCCTATCAATTTTACTCCATTGATCTTTAGCGAATTTATCTAAAGAAAATCGGGTATAGTTATTATCTCTCTAAGAATCGGCTATACTCAATTCACACATAGGTATTCGTTATTTAGTTAACCTTTTCCTCGATATATGCTAATGCTTAATATCACTTTGGCGCATTCTTATAGAATTCCCTCATTTAAATTTTCGACTCATCCTTTGATTTCATTCTTTTCGCATTGTTTTGTCCCATCCATCGCAAAATCCCCCATTTTCGTCTTTTTACCTTCTAAAAAAAGATTGATTCTTTTGATCTTATCCGAACAATATTCTTTTTATGTTTTGATACATATATAACAGGTTTTTTTAATGCATATTAACAATCGACTAATACCAGCACAGAGCATAATTTGTAAATTTTTGCAATCATACGCTTTTTTATCGGCCCAATGTTTACATATGCGTTTGGGGCTCAATTGTCAAAAATAGTTTTTGCACCTGTAAATCCCTGTCAATGAATCAATCCAATCACTGTTCCGAATAACCCGCCTTTATTTCATTTGAAAACTCGTGACATGGATTTATCATCAATTGAGCCTATCTCCTCCACCCTCCGTTTTATAAGGATGTAGCAAAATAAAATTTTTGCTCAGCCTTAATAACTATGCAAATTTACTTATTTTATATGCTAATTAGTTTTGCCACTTTTTGTGCGTAGTAGATCATTCAGATTGTTAAATGTTTATTGCGCATCTGTATTTAAAATAATATTTTCTTTTCGCATGACAAGATGTAGTTCACCATGCTTGATAGTACTGAATGGTCAGTATTGAAATTCTGAGTGAACTTTGATTTAGTTATATTAACATCCCGTTTTGGAAGCAAACATGATGGTCCGTTCCAAAGCATATGTTTTGGAACGGAACTCGTAATTTTTTTTATCCCTGTCAGATAAAAGGGTTACTATACTATCAACTGGGACCTGGAAACCCCCTCCCAATCTTAAAAAAGACCGATCCTGAGCATCGGGAGGATAAAAGATCGTTGTCATAGTTTATAAAAACAAAACAATGCTATTCGCGATTGTGTAATGCGGAAACTCACTACTTTTCTATTCTCTCCCCTTTCTTTGTATATGTGTATAGGCCAATCCAGTTTCGTTTTGCGCGACAGTTGCTTTTTTTTAATGAGATCTCCGAATTATCGCTAATGAGCACACGTGAAACTTCTGCAACTAAATGAAAGTATGGATAAGTATTTTACATTTCTCTGGCTGAAATAACAACATTCAATCTGTTGAAGCCGTAAGTAGTTGTTTAGACTACTGTTTCATGAATTTATTGAATGTTTTTTTTAAATTATTATTTGAGAAATTATGAGTTCATTCGAAGTAGATTAGAGACTTTTTTTAAAACATTGTATTGCTCAAAATCTGTATTCAATACAAAGTGGAAGGATAAAAAAAGATTCCTGATTTTGCTGAATGGATTTGAGAAGTTCCCCAAAATCCATTTGTTGCATACTTCTCTTGAGAAGATGCATAACAAAGTGCACTTTGTTAGAAGACTATCACATATGTTCACCGAAAGTGAAATAGCTAATTAAAGTGTACTAAGTCGTATTTTATTGTTACGGATTAATTCCATGAAACTCGTGTCCGAAAAATATTCAGAAATGGACACCTAAATTCGTGAATGGGCGAAAATCTATATAAATAAAAATGAATCGCAAAATGCGTTGCTAAGCGCAAAGCTAGAGAACGGCTCGATCGATTCAGCTTTATTATTAATATTATTTTTAAATATTTTTGTTAACACTCGAGGAAGGTTGTTATGGAAAGAGAAAACGAAAAAAACTGCAAGGAAAATAGTTAAAATGCCACTTTTCTTACTTTCCCGCCAAAAAATCTTCATTTCCTCCAAACCCACCAAATGAGTAAGATTGAAGGAAGTATTAAATTTGAGTTTGTTGCGAAAGAATTGAGCGAATTCAGTTGGTTTTTATTTATATATTCGTAGAAAACAGGAAGTTTAAAAAAGAAAGAAAGAAAAGAATTTTTTTTATGCAGCTTATACTGATTTAGAATTTATTTTTCCAAACGGATGTCAATATCATTTTTTTTTAATTTGATGGTGTTCCATTTTTTCATGTTTCTATTGATTGTGTTCTGATATAAAGTTGTTTTATTGTTGATCTCAGAGATAAAAATACTTTTTTATACATGAAGAGCTCTTAATGTGTTTATTTTATTTTTGAAAGGATTTATGTATGAAAGAAAATAAGAATCGTTTAATAAACGATTCTTATTTTCTTAGAGTTTGATGCATTTTAAATTAAACATTGTTAACTAATCGGTTTCTTTCGTATTCATTCTGAAGTACTTTTGAATTAAAATAAATTTGAATTAAAAATTTATTTACCAATTTTCATCAATCCAATTAGCATAGAAAATTCACACATTTGCTTAAAAATTTAAAACACTGTCCCTCTAGCTGCCAAACATTTGTTGTCAATCAAAATACAAGAAAGGTGTATTAGGATTATCTTTAATACGCCTTCAAGTTGATTAGGCTTTATGAATATTTAATCTACGCCTGCCCAAAGTAAAGTTTGGGCAGGAAAGAAAAAAATAAGGAAGGGGGGAGGATTTGTAGAAAGAAAAGTAAAGAAGTAAAAAAGGAAAGAAAGAAAGAAAACAAAAGGGTTTATATGTCATTCAAAATGAAATTGTCGGTGAATCAAGAACATATAAATAATTTAATTGTGCAATGAACCAAGATGATGTCAATTATCCACCAGAATTTTTAAACTCACTGGATTTCCCAGGATTGTCGCATCCTAATCCTCAATTAAAAAGAGGATCGGTGATCATTATGTCGCGAAATATCAGCCTTCCTCGTCGTTGTAATGGCACGTGGCTAGCAGTAAAAACATTACTGGACAATGTAATCGAAGCAACCATTCTAAAGGGAAAATGTAAGGGAGACGTGTTGATACCTCCAATGGTACCAACTGACGTACCATTTGAATTTAAACGACTGCAATTGCCAGGCAGCTTGCGTTTGCTATGATCATAAATAAATCCCGGGATCAATCGTTGAGTTTTTGCGACATTAATCTTGAAAACCCATGCTTCTCTCATGGACTGTTGTATGTTGCCTACTCCCGCTGTCTGCTTTATTTGTTAATGCGCCAAGTAATCAAACAAAAAAATGCACCATAAAACATTACAAGGAAAATATAATCGCATTATTACTTAAGTCTTTCAATGTACGAAATAGAAAACTTATTTTTGTAGGTAATCAATGTTTATTACTAAGGCATAACTCAATAAATAAAATCAATTGCTGTGAAACACGTTTATTATTATTATTATTATTATTAGACTACAAAAGACCAATAACTTTAGACAGTACGAAGTCTGTCGGGGCAACTAGTGAATAAATAAAGTAATCTTGCTTTGCTGCATTTTTTATTAAGTAATTATTAAATGATTTTTATCCTTATAATAAAGATTCGTGCTTTAATTAACCCGAGTCCTTTATTTTGTGTTGTAATTATTAAAGCGACATAAACATTTAATTTTTACAGTTAATTTACATTTAAATACAACTATCGAAGATAAACGGAAATAACGCTTGAACTTGAAATGTATAAGGTATTGGGATTTATAGCTACAATGGCTTTTATCCCCGGTTTCCAGAAGTTAATATTTAAAAAATCTTGTCAATAAAAAAAAACGCACAAAAAAAAAACAAATTGGAGTTTCACTCAGTTAACAGTTAAAAGCAGTTCCACTGGTGCACTTTAGTACATATTCGGGAGTTCCAATGAAGAGCAGATGTAAAAGAAGACGGAGCATTCTCGCAACACAGAGTGGTGAAAAAGGGACGAGTCACAAAGCAAGATCACAACTGGATGAGGTCGAAAAACTTAGTAGATGTTGAAGTGCTTCATCACTTGAAGAGAAGTTTGTAGATTAGTCTTGTTAGCTGTAATTTTGCACAACACGTTTTTGAAGGAGGTATCTTGTTTATCTAACTGGTCTAACTGTCTCTATAGTATGTATATTTTTTGCACGAGAGAAGTATGTGTTCAATATGATTGATGCTATTACAGTCACTGCAAAGGGGATCACTATGAAGATTTAAACGGTTTAACAATCCTGGAGTTATAATAGTTTTACTGATTAGTCTGGCCAAAACAACATCTTCCCTTCGATTTTTTGACCACGGGGATAGTGCTGCAATGCTAGGGATGTCTCCCAGCGAGAGGAAGTATTTACTATTTCTATAATTGTTGATAGTGTTTTGATGCGATGCTTTTTTCAGGTTCGAAATTACATCTTCAGGAGAAATCCATTTAATCCATGGTGAATTGTCTGTAACTTCTTTAGCTAAGCGGTCTGCAAGCTCGTTCCAGATTATATTTGAATGACCAGGTACCCACAGGAAGGATATTTTTTGCTTTAGTTTGGTTAGAGTTTCAAGTTTAAACGCTATACGGTGAATAATTTTGGGCGATTGCAGAGTAATATTTTTCAATAATGTGAGCGCTGAGTAACCGTCTGTAAGAATCAAACAATCTTTTCCTGGGACTACAAGAACATCTCATGCTTCAGCAATGGCTAAACTTTCAGCAGTAAAAATGGAATTGACAGGATGGACTCGAAACATAAATTTTTGTTTGGAAGAAAAACCAGCAATTGAAGTGTGATGTAGATTTTGGATGCATCTGTAGCAATGATAAAATGATCAGGAAAGTAATTTCGAATACATTCATTAAAATAGTTATTAATTTCAGTCAAGAGTAGATTTTTATTTTGAAATTTAAAATCCCTAAGAAAAATTTCAAAGTGATTCGAGTTAGTCGTTGGAATTTCAGGTAAGGTGATAATTCGGTTGGTAGAAGAATTTAAATTCTTGAAAATAAGCGAAATGGATTTTTTGTCTTTGGTAGTTATTTGAATTTCCTGGTTATTGTGGGAGTGCTCTGTTAGAAGTGGAGAATGTAAAGCGTTTGCTATATGCTTAATAAAAAATTGGGAAGCTAGTCGCTTGATTTTTTCAGAAAGAGTTTCCTGAGATGCAATTTTCAGAAGAACAACATTCGGGGTCCATTTTGGAAGACCTAAAGCAATTCTTAGAGCTATAGTTTGAATAATATTGCATGCTTTAAATTGCGTATCGGAAAATCGGTTGATTACAGTGTAAGCGTAGTAAAAAATGTTGAAAATACCGTTATTTGTGATCTTTATAATATCTTTAGTTCTGGGGCCATGGTGTTTTGATGCGAAAAATTTTAGTGCATTTATCTTTTTAAGTGTATGATTTCTAAGGTTTTTGAAGATTATTGAGTTTTGATTCTTTTTAGATAAAGGAATACCAAGAAATTGAATCGTTTCATTCCATTTTAAAAGGTGTCCCGCATAAGAAATGCGTGGATAAATTTCAATTTTTTTCTTGGATAATTCAGCTATTGCACTGTTTTCTGGAGTAATTTCAAGTTTCCAATAATTGCACCATCTGTATATGTTTTCCATTGTTTTTTGAATCTTTCTGATAATGATTTCCCAAGAGTGATGGCTACAAAAGACAAAGATATAATCCGCAAAAATAGTACATTCAACCCCTTCCTCCATGGTTTCATGGAAGTCTGCATAAATATTACAAACAGAATTGGTGAAAGAACACTGCCCTGAGGTAACCCTTTGCTCAATGTTCTAGTACCAGAAAGGCATTGTCTCCAACGAATCTGGAAAGTTCTGGATTGAAGGAAGTTGTACAATCACTTTGCCTGTTATACCAAGTTGTAAGCATTTAAAGATAAGGTTGTCGATATGAACAGAATCATAAGCACTTTTGATATCAAGATTTACACCAACGAAATATTTCTTCTGTTCCTGAGCTACTATGATTTTTGCCTGAATATTGTAAATTGCAATTTGGTTATCTCTGAAGGGTATGAAACCATGTAAGCTATAGTGCAGTTTTTTGTTACAAATTAGAAAGTAAGTAATACGTTGATTGAGGATGCTTTCAAAGATTGCAAAAAACTGAGGTCAAGGCAATGAGCCGATAGGAAGAAACTTTGGTTTTGTCTTTGTTTGGTTTCGGAATTGGAACAATTAGAGCGTGTTTCCATTGTTTGGGGATGTCAGCTGAATCAAATTGGTGTTGATATAGTTTCAAAATAATTTGAAGTTGATCATTGTTGAGATTTTTGAACCAGATGGCTGGGATGTTATCAGCTCCAGGAGTAGAATTTTTAGTTTTATGGATTGCTTTCGTAAGTTCCCAGATTTCAAATATCCTGTTGAGGAAAGAATTTGTACCAGAGAGATCTAAAGGAATAGGTTCAGTATTTGTATTTTGATTAGAAAAATGCTTTGCAAATATCTCACTTTGATGTGCTGGATCGCAAATGCTATGATTATTTTGTATTATTATTTTGTTATGTTTAGTGTTCGGATTTGTGTGATTAGAAAGCTTATTTAGAATTTTAAAGAACATTTTTTGTTACATATTGTGCAAATTTTTTCCCAATATTCTCATTTCGCCTTTTTAACATGAAAACGAAGCCGACTTGCAAATTTTTTGTGTTTCATCCAATCTGCTTCAGAAATATTTCTAATTGCTTTTTTCCGAAAATATTTGTTGAGTTTTTCGTAATTATGACAAGAAATATTCCAACAAGGAGGATAAGGCTTATGAGACAAAGGTTTAAATGAAGTATTTTTAGTAATTATCCTTGTTGCATTTACCGTAATTCCGTCAATCGAGCATTGCTTTACATTATAAAAAATTTCCTGTGTTTGTTGAGTTATCCTCGTCCAATTAATTGTTTTTATGTGTCGACTGATGATTTCTATTACCGACTAGGAAACAATTATTGGGTTGTGATCGCTATCGAAAGTTGAATCCATAACAGAACAAGAAGTTTTATTATGAATATCAGATGAACAGAGAGTAAGATCTAAGATAGATTGAGCTCTTAAGGATCTGTGTGTTGGAATAGTTGTATTGAGAATTTTAAATGTGAATAAGTTAGCCACTCAACAAAATCGTTACTCAGGGATGAAGAACGCACTGCACCCCAAAGAGGGTGGTGCAAATTAAAATCACCGAAAATAAAAGTAGGTGAGGATGGAGAATCAAAGAAGTGTTTTGCTTGATCAACATAAAAACCTTACGGAGCATATAAATTAACAATGTTGAATTTAGTGTTCTGGAATTGTACTTCGACTGCCAAAAGTTCCAAGTTAAAATCTTCTCTAATATTGTTAGAGATTATTCTTCCTGACATGCTATCAGGAATACCAATAAGGAGACCACCACCTGATCTATTTAGTCTGTGCGTACGGAAAATATTTTTGTTTGGAAATAAAAAATTATCGTTTTCTGAGAGGAAAGTCTCTTGAAAAACCCAAAAAGAAGCGGTAGAAAAAGGAGGAATTGGGATCCAGAGCCTTTTCCCTTTAATTCCCCTGCAATTCCATTGCAGAAAGGTCATAAAGAAAATTCAGAAAAAAGTATAATTAAAAACAGAAAGGAAAAAAAATGCCAAAGCGATACGAAAACTTGGCTCGTAAATTCGAACCCGAATTTTGAAAAGGAAGAAAAACAATTCCATGTTTAAGGAACCTGGAAAGCAAAAACAGGAAAAACAAGAAAAAAAAAACACTTTAACTAAGCTAAACCTGAGGGACCACCTGCATCCCATTGCATCGGAATGCCCGTAGTTTGAGTTACGACTTTTGTCGCTTTTTTTCCCCTACCAGACTTGCTTGATTCTCCTTGATTAAACATGCTGACAAGGTTTTGCATTAATTTTTCAACCATTTTTTGAAAGATTTCAATGAGCATATTTGTTTGTTGTTCTAATTTCTCAGAGATATTTTAAACTATAGCTTCGATCTTTTGATTTACAGTTTCTTCTATTTCAATAACAGATGTGTTTGATTTAACTAAATTAAAATAACTTGAATTTAGGGTCTGTTGAAAGAGGCGTCTAGCTTCCCCAGTAGTTAGATGATTTCGACATTTTAATTCTAACATTTGTTGCTCCTTGATGAAATGGGAACAAGACTTCGATGTCGCTGAATGCGGACCTTGACAATTTATGCACTTCTCCGGACTTTTACATTGGCCATGATGTGTTTCCCCACATATATGACAGATCTGTTTGGTGCATATTCTTGTTGGATGCATGAAACTATGACATTTCAAACATTGTCGGGGTTTGTCTACAAACTTCTGGATTCTTTGATTCGTAAACCACATTTTAATGGACTCTGGTAATGCTGTGCCGAGTATTGTGATGAGAACAGGGGAAGAATCTCGGGTCGAATTAGATTTTATAAATCTTCTCATTTCAACTATTTCAACATCATTATTTTGGGTTATTTCCTCAGCCAGTTCATCAAGTGAAGTTTGATTGGGTACGTCAAAAATTAAAAATCTGTCGGTCACATTTTCCCAAATGACACCGGTCGAAACGGGGATGTCAAGAATTTTCTCTAAGCTTAGAATTTGGGCAGCGCACACAGGATCCGATGTTGTAAAAATGATTTTTCCTTGCCCTGTAAATTTTAAATTCGAAATATTGCTATGACGATTTATTTGCTGTTTAATGAAGGATTGAATAAAGAATGGGTTCAGTCGAGGAATTTTAGATGCAGCATCTTTGTTGGACACAATTATATTTATTGCTTCATATTGCCTTTGGCCAAGGCGAGTAACGAGTTCGTTAGTGGGTTTTCCACTCTTGAAGAAGTTTTCGTTAGTTGACGGATGCATTTTAAAGTTAGATGTAACTTGCATTATTAAAGGATCATTTTCAGCAGAAGAGTCCGAAACAATCAAGTTGAACTACTCAGTTTAGAGAAGTTCAGTCTTTGCACTTTTGAATAAATAAATATAAATATAAGAAATTAAAACAGAAAAGCTTACCAATAGTCAAGATGTTAAAGCAAAAAAAAAAAAAAAAAAGCGAAACAAAATAAAATAACCAAACCTTGACAGCACTTCTATAGAGCCAACCAAAATTCAAATTTCACCGTGTTTCACGAAGAATAAACTCCCTACTAATTCAATTAAACATTTTTATTTAAGACAAAGCTCAACAGCTTATTTGCCAACTTAAAAAAATAAAATGGAAATAACGCTAAAACGTATATTAAATCTTAGGAACACCAGTCAGCTAGGTAGAGTTGAGTTGTCACACAACTTCCAAGTTCAATAATAAAATGTTCAACAATAAATGCAAAAATAATAAATGCAGTCGTATAAAAGATTAAATTATTGAATGTGAACTGGTAATCGATCTTTTTTTTTACTCAATTATATCTTCTAAATTATGCCATTTCACTCTAATTATTAAAGCGTTGACGTTGCTTGATAATTGCTTTTTTGTTTACTCGAATCAAGAGAGAAGCAATTGAAATGTCTGGCCATAACTCCTCTGTCTATTTTCACTGATAGAAAGCAACAGTGGACTCAAAAAGGAACTCAAAATTTGTTAACATCTACAATATTTCTAACTGAAAATTAAACAAAAATAAATAACTGTAAAACATTGCTTTACTTCAACATTAAAAAAAATGACATCCCGAAAGAAGATTAATAAAATGCTATATAAATTTCTTTCTAATTTAGAATTTTCATCGTTTGTAAGGCAATGATTTTCAGATTCCTTTATACATACAGCTGTTTAACTATTTTTGTATTTATATCCTTTATCGCTTGAAAAATATCTTAAGACTTGCTTCGTTTCTTTATTTTTTCAGGCTCGGCCAATCGATTATGCGCCTGAGTTTCTTGCACCTTTTAAGCACATATCTTTCCACAAGCACTGGATGATTGATCCTTATTATGTGTATAAAGAATGGTTACAAGAATCTGACCAGAGTTTTATTCCTCATTCAGAATTATGAAATTTAAGGGCTGCTTTGAAATAGCAGATAAGTTTTGTCATTTTTCAAATGAAAGGAAAGAAAAAAAATTTCAAAACTAAAAACATTCTTACTTTCATTTATTTACTGAATCACAGTGAAACCAGATTATACATACTTTATGTTTCCCAAGAGAGCATATTAAAATGCTTATAAAAAGTAAACACTGTAATAAAAGTTATTACACTGGTCTTTGTTTATTTTTTTTAAAAAAATAGTAAATGCATGTGGTAATAAAATGCAACCAAATTTATTATAATTGCATGTTTATGCTTATTGTGAATGATATCATTTGTAATTTTCTTGTATACTATCTTTCTTTATTTATCACTGTATTTTTTTTCATTTATTCTATTACAGACTTTTTATTTCTTCATTGTTTATGTTGAATTATATTGTTACATAATTTTTTTAGTTTTTTGCTTCTTCTTTGTCCTTTGAATTTATTTTTTACTTCTGTTTCTTATTTATGCAGCATGCCACGACTCTTCGTCTAAGTGTAGTCGAATAGTTGTTTGTTTTATTCAAAATCCTTTTCATTTTTATTTATTCTATTTATTCGATAATTTGATACATATTTTAAAATAATTTTGTAACAAAGTAAATTTGTTGTAATTTTTGTAGTAATTTCATTTGAATGTAGCCAACTCCTGTTTCTGAAATTCTTGTAAAATATGAAAGGAATCACGATTCAATGCTTATCTAAAGACCCTTAGTTTTCATATCAGATAAAAACCGACAAAATCGGACTAAAATTTGAATTGAGGCATTGCTTGGAGGCCAAAGAGAGGAGGGTTCGGGATTTTGATGTTATCAGTCGATATTATTCTTATTTAATACGGTCGAATAAAAAAAAAATGGAAATTCTGAGTGAAAATCAGAAAATAGCCTTAGTAGACGGCAATACACAGAAAAACTTAAAACCTAATTTGGTATATTGATTATATCAGAAGGAATAAGAAAAGTCAATGAATTATTAATCAGCTATTATTATTGTTAGAAAAATCATTCCTGCATGTTTATGAGAGACTAAGGGGAGAGATGTGAGACCGTCCAAGCTATCTTGGGTGCAGCATGCGCAATGTAGCGGAAGCGAAAGTTCAGGCCTATTCTCTGCTAACCCAGATTAGAACTCGTTGGTCAAGGAGACTTTTCACCGTTTAACCCTCTTAACGCATAACTCAAAAAGAAAAAAAGACTCCAGTGTCTTCAACATCATTTAACGTGTGTTCATTAAACCACTTTTTTTAAATCGAATTTAAAGGCTTACATTCCTTTGCATCGCAAAAAATGTGTGGCCTGATACACTCAGTGTAATGCAAGTTCAGAACATTTTGCATGCCTTCGTTCCGAATCTGGCAGCTGAAGAATAGTTTTATACATTTCTTCACCGTGCGCATAAATAAAAAAGGGCCCTCATACGTCGCATTGGGCCTTTAGACCAGAAATTCACTATGTTTCAAACAATCATTGCTTAAACATAACTGATAGCTTCTATCGCCACAGAAGCGATAAATTTCGGGCCCGTTGCATTGAGCGACATGATAGTTCGGAACATTTTGCAGGTTTTCGTTTCGAATCCGGGTGCTAATAAATACTTTCAAATATTTTTTTTATAGATTTTTAAAAATATTAATATTTGAAGTTAGTACTAATTATTCTGTTAGAAATTCATCTAATTTTTTTTATTTTCAAAATATCAATAGTATTAAAACAGTTTACTAATTTCACATCTTGTGCAAGCTTAGAAATGGATCTTATGCATAGCATCTTGCGTTTAGATTAGAAATACACCGTGTTTCACAAAATAATTTTCTAAACATACTTGAAAGCTTCTATCACCGCGGGAATCGATAAATATCTGGCCTGTTGGATTGCATTGTGCATTTAGAACCAGATTGCCAGAACACTTGAAACTTGGTTAATCGTATGTAGGATCTTAAACCCTTTCACTTGCACAATGTATGTAAGGCTTAATACTCTCCTGCTTTTTACATGCCCTCACTTCGAGTTCGAATACCAACAAAAAGCTTTATGTATTAATTTTTTTTCATAATTATTTTACGTACTCATCCAATATTGAATGCAATTCGTCCAGTTTCCATACTTCATAAAATAAAATTTGACCTGAATACATCTATAAATTAAATTATTTATAATTTAAAGCTTTGAAATCTTGCACATGCTGACAGTTCGTCCGTATTCATAGTGTTCGGATTCATGCACATAGATGGCGTTTCTGTCGCGCTATAAATTCTTTATTCATTTTATTTTATATTTTAACGTTCTGTGGAAGAGTTTCAGTTCAAGAAGTGGCACCCATTGCAACTGTGAGTGGTGTCCTAATCTGTAACAGTCAACTGAAGAGAGCATGAAATGCGCTCAAATAAAATGGTGTTCACCAACTAGAGGTCTTGATTGAAGACACATAAATGGTCCGTCGAGCCGGAGTATTGAATCGGAAAAAGTCTTAAGTATTTCGGTTCGCCACATGTTGTTTTCAGTGATGTGTGAATCACCATAGTGTGCTCCAATGGATAAAATTATAAATTCCTATAATTAAATCCGCTGATTGGACTATTGTGTTCGTTTTGGTTTCGGGGTTACTGAAAGTAAACTTTTGTTTATTTTATTATGTTTTCCAAATTTATATATTAGTTTCGTTTTTATGAGTTGCATATAGTTAGAGTTCTGTTTTCAAAATACTTTCAAAACTTAAAAACAGTAAATTAATTGAAGTTGGCAAAGAATTAGAAATTGATATTCCATCTGATGCCAAAGTAGTTACGATTAAAGAATTTAATTGAAAAGAGCAAGGTTTATAAAGATAATTACGAATTCTTAAAAACTGTTTTTGAATCAGTAATTGAAAAGAAAAAAGATTACGCGATAAATGAAGCACAGAAACTAGAATTGGAAAAACTTAAACTCACGCAATTAAAAAGACAAATTGAGCTTGCGAATTTCCAAAAAGATGTAACGCAAAATGTTCAGGTGACAAATAGAGATTCCGATTCAAATTTTAGTTTGGAAAGTTTGATAAAAAAAAATGTCAAAACCTTAACTATTCCAGTTCCTACGCGAGCAAAGTCGTATAATTTATTTTTCCTGTAGCTTGTAAGAGCTTTTAAAACTAAAAATATTCTGAAACATTTCAAGTCAGAGATCCTATTAAATATCTTAAGCGAGAAGGTTACCAGTAGTAGTAAGCGGGGGTATATAGGTGACAGAGTTGAGGTGTTCCCTCTTGCTACTTCCCTTTTAGTTGAGTTGTCTTCTTCCTGCTTTCCCCCACCTTCCCGTCCCCCTTCAGTTGAGTTGTTTCGCTTCTGCTTCATCTCCTCGAGTTGAGTTGATACTCTCCTTCTCCTATATGACGTCATCTTGGAGTTGAGGGGTTTTAGAACTGTCTTGGAGTTGAGTTGTATTATTTCCAGTCCTCCACGTGGGTTGTTATGAAGTGAAGTGAATTATGACGAATGACCTCATTCCTACAGTCCAACCTAGATTTTCACAAATAATCTTTAATTTTGAAGTTTTTAATTACAACTTAATTATTTTTAATTAATTTGAATAATCGAATGAACTATTTTTTAATTGAACTTACTTTGCGCGATTCCGATGCGCAGACTTGACAAAATTTTCAACTATCCGGGGCACGATTCGAACCCGGAGTCCGCCGCAGTCCGTTGCTCTGACCACTAGACTAGTTGGGATATGTTTAGGGAAGAAAATATAATCTATTTGAATATTACATCATGTATTTCATGTGCTGCCATCTATTGGTGAAAATGCAACAAATTTCAAAACAAGTCTTTAAAAAAAATTAAAAGATGTGTTGTTTAAAAAAGACTTAGAGATGAGCTGTATGTTGCTGTCGAACTGAAATGAAGCTACTGATTCAAAAGAAGAGAAGTTTGTGACGTCATATTTGGGAACTTAGACGTTTCTTAATGGCAACAAGTATGTGATCATGTTTGTGCACGAATGGGCAGGTGGCATGACGTCAAGGGGATTTGAGACGATTATCGGCTTTCGAAAAGGGGTTGAGTTGTTTATTTTCAATTTGCTGGCATTTTCTAATATTCTGATTGGCTGATATAGAGAACTGAAATGAATACAGCAGTTTGAATATCTTGAAACTCCTCCCAATCTTTTTTTGAAGAAGGTCATTTCATTTTGGGGCTTGCTTCTAAAAGGTGGCGTGAGACTTTCTTTCAGTTGTTGAACCGACCTGATTTTTCTCTAAGATGTATGCGTCTAAAACTGGAGAAAATTCAAAACGCAAGAGTGACCAGCAAGATAAAATGCCTAAAAAATTGTGTTTTAACGAGCGTGTGGACGAAAAAATAACTTTGGATACTTTACCCAAACATATGATTCATCTCGGTGACGGCTTGTTTGTTGTTGTGAATGAATTTCATTAGGAAACCCGTGTTCACATTCGAGTTTACGTAACGGATGACAATGGCTTCCTTCGTCCTACGAAAAAGGAGTGTTTTTGAAGCCCGATGTATGGAGTTCTCTTCTGTCTAAACTTCGCACCTTTCCTGCATTTTTGGATCCCGATGCTGTGGATGTTGTGAAAAAATATGTGTATATTTTCAATCACAGTGTCAACTCTGAAATGTGTGTTAGTCTACAGAGACTTTTTCAGAGAAAGGACAATTCATTTCATCTGGTGCCAGAAAGAGTAATCATCAGAGGAGCTCAATTTGAACATTTATTGGATTCACAGAACCGAATTTTCGATTGTATTGAATCTAGTCTCATAGCATACACACTCAAAGAACGTGTCCTTTTGGAAATTTAGAAGCATCCATATGGCGAAAAATTAGATGACTGGGATGCTGATACGCCACAAGGTTATGATGAACTGGTAATTTCTTTATGTAAATGTTTGTTGGACTGTATTTCACAAAATAAATCTGTGCTTTCAAAATCTGAATGTATAGATTGTAAGCATGGGTTCCTATTTAATATGGACGCTCATGACTGAGTGTCATTTAGCAAAAAACAGAATTGAGACTTATTTTGAAAAAGCATTGTATAATGTTGAATGGAATGTGTTAGCTTCTAAGTTCGTAAAACTGAACATTAAAAGGCCTTCTTTGCAATGGTTTCAGTATGAATTATTTACTGAAATGAATTTTGTAAAATTCTTTTCGAAAATCGAAGAGTTGTATTTAAATGAAACTGTGGATGTATCTTCATCATGTTTTGAGTTTTCAAGTCTTGTAATAAAAATTTATTTATTTCCTCTAATTTGTTTCAGTTTATTTTCTTATTCTTTATTTTTTATTTATATTTTTTATGCAAAAGTATATAAAGGCATTTGCGAATCTTATGTTATCTCATTGGTTATTTGTATATGTGTGTGAGAGAGAAGAACTTGAAAAAAATTTTATTTAATCTTTTTAATGAACTAAAAAAAATGGCAGGAAACTCACTTGAAAAATTATATAAAAATCCTGAGCTTCCAGCAAGTTTTGCGAAGAGTTCTAGGAAACAGTGTAAAGTCTAAACAAATTAAAAAATGGTTAAAGGCTAAAGAGTCTTACACTCTACATAGGGCAGCAAGACGAAACTTTAAAGGGAATCGAGTGATAGTAGGTGGAATAGATGAACAGTTTCAGGCTGATTTGTTAGACATGCAGTCTCTAATAAAGGATATAAATATTTGTTGACATGTATAGACGTATTTTCAAAATATGCTTGGGCAATCCCTTTGAAAGATAAAACAGGTGAGAGTATTTTAAATGGCTTTCAGAAAATATTCAAAGAACGCACTCCTCAATTACTACAAACGGATAAAGGAACAGAATTCAAAAACAGATTAGTCCAAAATTATTTTTAAAAAATGAATGTACACTTTTTTACGACAAATAATGAAACTAAAGCTAGCATAGTCGAACGCTTTCATAGAACTCTAATGTCAAACTTGACGAAATATTTTACAGAATTTAACACTCAAAAGTACATAGACGTGATTCAAAAATTAATAATTAGTTATAATAATACGTGGCACCGAAGTATCAAAATGGAGCCATCTTCAGTAAATATTGATAACCAAGCCGATGTTTGGCAAAATTTATATGGCAGTCTTTCCGAACAAAAATCAGAAAAACCTTCTTTTAAAGTGGGCGATACGGTTCGTATCAGTAAGTGGAAAGGCAAATTTGAAAAAGGATAAAAAAATAATTGGTCTAGAGAAATATTTACTATTTACAAGATTCTTTCAAGAATACCGATTGTTTATAAATTGAAGGATTTTAACAATAATGTTATAGAAGATACATTTTACGAAAGAGAAATGCAAAAGGTTAAAGATTCCGGCTATTATTCTGTAGAAAAAGTGATTCAAGAAAAGAAGTAAAAATGGAATATTTTGTAAAATTTCTGGGATATCCAGAAGAATTCAATTCGTGGGTGAGTGAAGTGAAAATGCTATAAATAGGGAGATTCTTTAAGAAAAACTCTATTCACTGTAAAACAAAATGTCATTCTATCTGACGCTTCCTTCTGACAGCTCCTTACATTATTTTCCCAATAATAAAATTTCAAGTTTTGTAACTCAGCTCCCTATACCGATATCATTAGAAGGAAAATAGGAAGTTGGATTAGCCGAAATAATTTACCCCCATACATGGTATAACACAAACGAGAAGAACAATATATTCGGTTTTGATTTAGGAGATGGAAAATTAATTACCAGAAAATTCCGCCAAGTTCCTATGAAACCGTTTCACTCGTTTTAAAAGCAATGACACTACCTTCAGACGAAGGTAAAATCAGTTTTAAATTCAACGCTAACAACAAACGAGTAAAAATAAAAGCCGAAAATAAATCAAAAGTTATCTTACAAGAGGGTTTGTGTGATCTTTTATGGTTTCTATCCTCATGTTGTTGAGGGAGTTGAAGAAAGCTCTTTCGTAGCTGATTCGCAAGCAGCTTTCCCAGTATTTTATGTGTATAGTGATATAGTTCAACCTGTCGTTGTAGGAAATGTTGAAGCACCCCTTCTAAGAGTTGTGAGAATTTCCGGAAAAGACGGAGATGTTATTAGCGCTCATTATGTGCCGGTAATCAGACAGTCCTTTCAAACCATTGAAATAGAACTTCGTCTTAATTCAGGTTCTTTGGTTCCATTTGAAAGGGGAAAAGTGATTATCATTTTGCATTTTCGAATGCGACAAATCCTATAAATAGGTGGGATTTCTTAGTGTTGGAAATTATTTCAATATTTTGATACGAAAGATGAGTTATATTACAAAAGTGCCGTATACTTGCTTCCCAACGAAATTCCAAGAACATTATTTGAATCACAAAGGCTCTGGAATTCCATATTATGAAGGGGTGTCTTTTCAAAAAGGGTATGGATTAGGTGGCATATTTCGCCTGTGGTTTCGAGCGGCATTGCCATTTATAGTAAAAGGAGGAAAAGCAATTGGCAAAGAAGCTCTCATCACAGGAACGAATGTGGTAAACGATGTTGTTTCTGGGGAAGATATCAAAATCGCTGCCAAAAAAAGAAGTAAAGAAGCTGGAAAAAACCTGGCTCAAATGGCTATTGGTCAAATACAGTCTATGATAGGAAAAGGGAAATATAAAAGGAAGCGAAAGTAACAGAAAAAAAATCATTTCATCTAAGGTAAGGAAGACGTGGGATCGAGACATCTTTGATCCGTAATGGCTTATATTTTGAAAGGATCTCCAGAATGTGTCAAATCTGGAGACTTACCTCCAACATTTCACTTACCTCCAACTCAAACTGGTCAGTGGGTGGAATTTCATCCCTTATCCAATGTATTCGATGGAGGACCCGTCGAATTTCACATTTCTGGAAGCGGTGAAGAATATCTCGATTTGAGTCAAACGCAGCTTTATGTAAAAGCAAAAATTTTGAAAGCAGATGGTTCACCTATACTAAAAGAAACTGAATCTAATAGTTCATCTACATCAACATCGCCACTTTTGTCCACATCTGCATCCACAACACCACCTGCTTCTACATCAACAAAAACTAATATTGGCCTTGTTAACTTATTTCTTCATTCACTCTTCAGTCAAGTAGATGTTTCCTTAAATGATCGTCTTGTTTCTAACTCTAGCAATACATATCTTTATCGATCTTATATTGAGACCTTATTGAATCATAGCTACGACAGTAAGACTTCTCATCTTACTTCTGAAATGTTTTACAGCGATAATGACAACGGATTGGAAAAACGATCAAAATTTTTTGAATCGAGTGCCACTGTGGATATGATTGGAGGATTACATAGTGACCTGTTTCATCAAGAAAGACTATTATTGAATTTAGTAGATGTGAAAATTAAATTAATTCGAAGTAAACCCGAGTTCTGCTTGCAAGGAGATGAAGGATACAAAGTTGTTTTGGAAAAAATCAATTTGTTAGTTCGAAAAGTTCGTGTCAATCCTGGTGTTATATTAGGACACGTCAAAGCTCTGGAAAAAGAAACGGCAAAATATCCTATTAATAGAGTGCTTTGTAAAGTATATTCTATTCCTCGGGGAAGTATGTCGATGGTTCAAGACAATATCTTCGTGGAACAGATGCCCAAAAGAGTCATCATTGGATGTGTGGAAAATGATGCTTTTCATGGAACATTCCCAAAATCACCTTTAGAGTTCAAGCATTTTGACATGAATTTTATAGGAATTTATGTAGATGGCCAGCCAGTACCTCATAAACCCTTCGAATTGAATTTTCATGATAATAATTACATCAAAGGTTACAATAGCTTATTTTCTGGAACTGATAAATTTGGACAAGACCAAGGATTATTTCTATCTAGAGAGGATTATATAAAGGGAAATACTTTGTTTGCTTTTAATTTATCACCGGACCTTTGTAATGGTGATCATTTAAATCTCATTAAGCATAGCAATTTGCGATTGGAAATTAAATTTTCAAAGGCACTTTCTCAAACGATCTGTGTGTTAATTGACGCCGAATTTGACAACGTAATAGAAATAAATAAAACGAGGAATATTTTATACGACTTTGGAAATTGAAAAAATGAATGGAAATCAGATACATTACATTTTATCAAAAGACCCTTATACTTCACCCTTTTATAGTGGTGTATTTGCATCCGACACTATCCCGACCTTAAAAGAAAAGTCTGCTGTTGTTGTGAATACTGACATATCATCTGAGCCTGGATCCCACTGACTAGCTTTTTACCTGGAAGTTGACAATCTTGAATTTTTTGAATCGTATGGAAATCCACCTGAATTTTATGGTCGACTGTTTCACGATTTCGTTTCCCATTATTCCTCTGTGTTTTGGAATTCGACACCGATGCAAAGTCTTACATCTAATGTTTGTGGTGCCTATTGTATTTATTTTATTTTAAAACGATGTCAAGGACAATCTTTGTATTCCATTGTAAGCAATTTATCTCATTGCCAAAAAAAAAAATGATTTTCGAATGTACCAATTTGTGAAAAAAAGATATGGTGCAAGAATGATTTTTAAACAATAAATACATTTATGAAAGTTTTTTTTTGTTATATCCTTTTTTTTTTTGCTTTAGTATAAATACAACCACTCATTACGTTTCAAGTTAGTAATCATGGATTTATTATGTCTGCGTCACCCGTGCACCGTTCTTGGTGTCGCAACAGGTTGTGGGAAAACACACCTTGTAAAGAAATTAATCGATTTTAAGATGATATATCCTTTCCCCTCTAAAATAATTTGGTGCTATGAGGCTTATCAAAACCTATACAAAGAAATTAAACATGTGGAATTTCACGAAGGATTGCCTTCCAATATCAATAGTATTTCGAATGCTATAATTGTGATCGATGATCTAATGGCAGAACTTTCCAGCGACAATAAATTAAGCAAACTTTTCAGTAAGGGCAGCCATCATCGTAATTTAATTATCATTTCTATAGTTCAAAATATATTTCACAAAGGTAAAGAAATGCGAGATATTTCACTGAATGCGCATTACATGATTTTATTTTAAAAACCCCGCGATCGTTCTCAAATCATCCATTTAGGTCGCTAGCTTTACCCAAGCAATGTTAATTTTATTCGAGAAGTATACGAAGATGCCACCTCAAATGCATTTAGTTATCTATTTGTTGATCTGACACCTCAAACAGATGATTCATTGCGCCTGCGCACTGGACTTTTTCCGGGAGATAAATATT